>JACEOJ010005880.1:15951-93091 GCA_013761285.1 Campoletis sonorensis | reverse complement strand
ATACTACCTATAAAAAAATTGGCAATATGCTAGGTAAAAATGCAAATCGATTGTATATTCCGACTGGACTAATAGTTGGTTGGAGGAGATTTGGCTAGAAATCGGAAAGGCGAAGGTGCAGGTATAGCTGAGGGTTTGCTGAGTAAAGAGGGTTACTAATCTCGCCGGGGAACCGCGACGTTAATGGCTTTTAACGGCATACCCGGCGCGGATTTTAATGAGATTTATAATTGCGAAACAACACAGCCCTCCCTTCTTTCCCCTGCTAAACCCTGGCGAAAGAAGGGTGTGCAGAAACTTGAGATAACGGAATTCAGAAACATTCATTTTACAGCTTTGATACAAATAGGAAGTGAAAGAAAGAGAGAGAAGGTCAAACAAGGAATGGTGCGAATAAAGAAGTTGAAGAAATCCTAGGTCGGAAAATGGAAGCTCAAAAGTTAAAGAATCCTGAAAAACGATGTGATACGACGAAAAATGATACTGGAATCATGGAAGAAGGAAAAAAAACAAAAATATATAAATGAAGACTGAAATGGAAGGGAGATAAAAAGCAATAGGTAAGGCGGATAGGTACAGCTTAGAGTGGCCGAAGAATGAGACAAGGATGGGTCTCAAATCAATCGGACAAAAGGTTAGACCTTTTGATTCTGGGCATTTCTTTGGATCAAGTGCTCTAGAATTTTATCCCCCTCTTTTCTTCTTTGTTCGCTCTAATTCCTTCGTTCTACAGGATCATTCATCCGCTTTCGTCAGATCCTCTGGATCCTTCGATTTCTTCATCCTAAACGTCTTTCATTCAACGTTCAATGTGTTAAGAAAGTCTTCAGAAGAGCATTCGATAAAAAGTAACAAAATGTCACTACTCACAACAATCGGATATGTTCATCGACGTGATCTCATTTGAAAAAGCGACCGTTGGTGAATACACAAATGTTTTCGACTCCCGCTTATATGATTATTGAGGGCGAAGTGGTTTTTTGTTGGTTAAATGCATTGAACAGAAATTCCCATTGTTTTTCAATCATCTCCAGCAAAATAAGCTCATGCTTCACAAAAGGGAAAATGCAAAATAAAATAATAAATCTACATGTTTGTACATTCGTTTTACTGAATTCAAACCACTGGTTCATGGTACTGTAAATAATTTTATTGCTTTTATGACCGACGTATGGCTTTCAAGCATAAAATACAGTTTCCGAAAATTCACCGTGATATGGATCCACGAATTTTTGATTTTCTGTGCAGTGAACCTATTTTTTTTCTCGAATAATATGGGCCGGAATCGGTCAAACCAAAAAGAATTATTAGAATCATAATTTCGCGACAGGCAGCAGTTTGTCTTGAAATTTGCTGACTCAATCGATTTAGGAATATGAATCGAAATAAGTTTGCGGTCACTAATCATTAATTCGTTAAACATTCGGTTCATTAATCATCAAATTGGAAGAAAAGTTCTTTAATCGCCATGTCTGATTGATTATTATAACTTTTATCTTCGTGCTCATCAGATTAATGTAGGACTTTGCAGCATTAAACGTTAAGATTATTGAATACGAGTTTCACTGAAGTATCGCCAGTCCTGGATTCCTTACCGTCGGGGTTGACCCTGCAAAAGTTTAGCTTGACTTTGATTAAACGAATGAGGTTCATCGCAGATTCGATCCAAGAGGACTCGAAGCTTTCACGAGCCACCATCTTGTCTCGCAAAAGTTTAATTACCTGTGCAACATTTGGGTGAGTCTCTGGAACGAGCGTATCGAAGGAGAGGTATACGATGTCTGTGGGGCTTTGGATAACGTCGGTAAGATTGTTAAAAAGTTTCCGTGGTCAGTGAGATGGAACCATCGTTGCGGAGTCGCTTCCAAATGCATCGCCGATGCCATCTTTAGAATTTTATATTATTATTGATTTTTTAAAGTAACGGAAAGACAAACAGAAGGAAACAAGCGAATGGGAAGAATATACTCAACGGAAATCCTGAGAAACGTAAGAAAATAAAAATTCCCATAAATTTAATATCCGGAGTAATGATCTAATGAGAAGGTTAATGATTAAGATTTAGACGGAAAAATATACATTGCAGTTTTTGGAGATTTCGTATGCGCCTTGGAACGTGCACTTGAGAAGATGTTAATAAGGAAAGTGTCTGGGTGAATGAAGGGTTGGGAAGCTCTGGAGAAGGAACAAAAGGGGTTTGACGGTGTTTGGAGAGGAACGGGTGTTCGAAGATGAGTACAGAGTGCCCAGATCTCATCGTCGTCTAGGTCGTTCCTTTCTCACGTACAAATTGGTGGCACGTACTTGAAGCGTCTTCACGCTGCTGTTGGGATATCTTTCAGTCTGAGGGCCAGAGTTCACGGTTCCATAGGTTCTTCAATGATCAAGGGTTTTTGGCCGGGAGGTCGAGCGTGTTCGCCAACGAAAGCTCGACTTTGGCGTCTGCATTTGCATGGACAAGCTTACGTTGAGATCGAGTAATGAAGGTGAGGATAAATTTTCTGTTGGGGCTGAAGATGTGGCGAAGAATAAAAAAATATAAATATGAATCTGGCTGATGCCATATCGCAGGGGAACTTATAAGGTTATGAGGTGAGAAGGTTCTTTGAGAGCTGAATTAATTTACACTCTGGTTTTTCCATCACTTCATCACCGAAGGAAAATTCCTGATTCTAGGTTCTCAAACAGAAGACAAATAATTTGGAGCACATCGTGCAGTTTGTGCTGATGAAGATTCTCACAATTCTACATCGAGGAGCCATCATTTCCACTGCTTTACGAATGATCACGCGAACTTACTGAGCCGGCATTTTCTCTATAATACCTATGGTTCGACTTGTCTGTTTGCTTTATCAGGCATACCGTCCAATCGACGCATAGATGTTCGACAAAAGGGAGTCTAGGTCGTCTGTATGAAGGTGGATATATTAATACACAGAACTATACTGCACTGCCAGGGCCATTCGTTATAATACTCGATGATATAGGACTTTATATCGTTGCTGAGCTCGTGGAAATGCGAATTTGCTGCTGCTGCTGCTCCTGCAGTTGCATAGGTTTGAAGGGGTGTGGACGCGAGCGAGGTATTAGAAGTAAAGTGGGATGCCATTGCTAGTGGGCAATGGCAGAAGAGCACGATTCGCGATCCAACGGTGCATAAATTGGTAAAGAGAGAGAGAGAGAGAGAGAGAGAGAGAGAGAGAGAGAGAGAGAGAGAGAGAGAGAGAGAGAAAGAGAGGGAAGGAGAGCTACAGGGACAGAGAGAAAGAGATAGAGAACATGAATCGAGAGTCTGGGACATTGGAAGTGAGTGGTGGAGCATAGGACGAAGCTCCTGAAGCAACGGAAGAGGAGAAAGGGACTTGCTCTGTGTGCGAAAGCGTGCGCATAATGGCTTTCCAATGTACCCGGAGACCTGGTACTTCCGTCTACGTTGGGCCTCGTGGCCTATCCGGGCATTACTGGATCTCCTCTTGGTTTCGTCTCTTCCATTACATCTTGTATATATATACATAACATTCTCGGATTCCTGCTGGTGATGCAGTACCTGTACATGTCAAATTCAAGAACACAAGCGAAGCATCAAGCATCCTCCCATCGAACGTTGTTGTGGAATACAAACTCCGTGACGTTGTTGTTGCTGTTCATGCAGGTGCTGTTCCTTCAATGTTCTGTTTCATCGCATATCTCACACATACTAATCTAAACATCTATATATGAATATTTTCACCAGAATGTCAACACTAGTCTCCGACGACCTTACCGAGTCATGAAATATTTAGCTCATCGAGGTGTGATACTGCACCCGGAAACCAAAATTCACTCCCTGGCTAGTTCATCCTGCGGGTATATGAATCGGGACATTCGCTCTCGTCCATCAGCCACATAAGTACTAATCGCTGTTTGTGCTACGTTGCATCCTTCCGGGACTCATACGCTGTGGCTTCATGCTGGTATTATTTCTCCCACTACATTGAATACCGGCATGTTCAGCGTTTCTTGCGCTTCGAACGAATTAGTAGAAGATCTTGCTCTAATGCAGGTTTGATGTAATTCGTATGATTACGATCTTGATTTTCTTCAAATCGACCACACAATCGGAAAATAGAACGTTTTGGAAGGTAACTCGATATGTTATGGCGGCTTCCAATGGTACAGTGGAATTTTGGTGAAAACTACTCCGTACCAATTGATGTGACCAATTGTGGAACGTCATCAAGACTATTACACAAACGCAGGAGAATTATCCGCATCGACAAATAGTCCGTCTATATATAATTCAAGAGAGGATGGTCGAGGTGAGATTGTGACCGAGTTCCCCCTTTTGTGCACTTCCCCAACCATGTCTCTTGAGAGACAATCGAGAGCAAACGGGAATAGATATGTATGGTGTTAGCATCATGTTGAACGCCATTGAATAGCGCGGCGCATCGAAGTGACGAGCTTCGTAATCACTTTGAGACCGAACTGATCTAGCACGATTGTGTTTGGAATTGCGTTACTGTATCCGATACGCTAACATACGTAACTCTGTGGTCAAAATTTGAGTGGCTTCTCTTTTGGGGAGAGTAAATATTGGAAAATCGTAAACAGAATAAATAACGAGGCTACAGGGGGACAAAGTAAGACGATGTGTGCCATCGCAGTGTTCCGTTGAATAGCACACGTTACGGAATTGCTCGCATATGAAAACAGTTCAAAGGAGCAGATGGTGGCACGTTAGTCGTACGATGTTTTGGATGGAATTCACTGAAAAATCACGTGTAATGAAAAACAATTTTGTTGAAACGTTCGAATTCGTCAATTTACAAATATTCCAAGTGATTTTAAAACGACCAAGGAAACGATACGAAGATAAATGTATAACAATCTTGATGGAATAGAAGCTCAGAAGCAGAGTGACAGTAGCAGACGGTACCAACGTTTAAAAGCGCTAGGCATATAATCCTCAAGTAGACTTAAAGACGAAACTTTGTTGAAAATATATATGTATGTATGCATGCATATATATAAAGCTCTATGCCAATTCCTGAGAACGCTTTTCACCATCTTCGGTTAATCCCAAGATAAAGTTTCACGCTTCGTGCGATAGTTCGCCAGTGGCAATATCTTTCCTCTTTCGTCTTGCTCGATCTTTCGCTCTCTTTCAACTCTCTCTCCTCGCTCTTTTTTCACCTCACTTTCTTTTCATTTCTACATTTCTCACTTTTTGCCGGATCTCCACCAATTCTTCCATCACAACTTCTCGACGAGTTGCACAAGTAGACCACATTTTTCAACGTCTCGCTCAAAGCGATATGACATGTATTTTTCTCTTCATATACATAGATATATATTCTTGAATATTTTCCCTTTCTTTCACGTATAAATTTATAATCTCATGCAAATGAGCTTGCGAATAGTATCTAATATTATAAATGTTGGATCAAATATAATCTAGTATGCTTCGTGATACGATATTTCTAGCCAGGATATCGTTTTAATATTCAACGACGGAAGAATTCTTTCATACAATTTCATAATAAACAGATACTGGACATATTTTCCTATGGAATTCATAACTAAATTATCCCATGGATACGATTTCATCGCACGACAACGCAGCAACTTCAAAAAAAAAAAGCATCCAATAAATTTCCATGCAAGCATTCTTCTAAATTGCTTTTTAAAAATGAGAAAATAGCACCCTATGGTCGCTAGTCGCTGGTCAAGCATACATTTCCAGTAGAGGCCTATTTTTTATGTCACTTTCTGCCCATGAAGTATAATTACTGAATAAAAGGTAGAACGTTGAAAGGAATAAACAAGGACATGTAAATGTTACATGAATATTGTATCCGATGCATCAGGACATATTCTACCCTAGTAATAGCTTCCTATAGCGAGTGTACACGTGTAAATGGCTCGGGACATTATACATCTGAGATGGTCGTCCCAGATGCTTAATGGACCACGGAGCATACCCGTAGCACCCCTTGAAGCCTTTCCTCTCTCTCTCTCTCTCTCTCTCTCTCCCTGCCTCTCCCTGTTGGTCCTCCTTATCATTCTGTCTCTATCGTAACTGGCTGTTGCTGCTTCGTGTATTACAGACGCGATGTTTGCTGACGATGCATTAACGGGAGTTCTGACGGACAACGGATTAATTGTGCAGCTGTGTGTATACATAGAAATCCACTAATTTACGTGATTATTCGAGCAAATATGTGCGCCAAGTTGTTAGCTTGCTAACGAGAGATAATATATTTATATATATGTATATAGGCCGCATGAGATATGGGATTATGATAATCGATATGTAACTCAAATTCATTGAAGATCGCGACATTACAATTATTGAAACGGATCTGCATAATCGTCTATAATTTATTCTCGATTAGGCAGTCAGGTTAAAATTCATTATTCGAACCATCAGTCGTCGTAAAGCATTGCTGAATACGAACAGCTGGAATTTCGTGTTTGGAAAAACAAGAAAGAAGAATTGTTATTATTATCATTTTATCGCAATAACGATAATTAGTTATTTGCTTAGTTGCGGAAAACAATGGCGTTGCCAATTTGTAGCTAAAACGCATAGCGTTGTGGTCGTACAAACGATGTGGTGGTATTTTTTTAGTTGAACAAACTTTAACAAGACCGCACGAATTACTTTTAAGTTCAACGAAGCTTTTCATCCCTCGACGAATGAGAAACTCACGCACATATTCCTTGTGCAACGTCGTTAATAAATCAGACTTGTGTACCCACGAAAATTACACTCTTTATCATCCTTTTCAGGGTTTCGCTGGGTGCTGGTATCGTCGAGACCTCGCTCGAGACTGCCACTCTCAACATTGTTTTTTCTCCGCGCACCTACTTTCATTTTTTCGCTTTTGTTTTTTCTTTATACTTGCACCACGCCACTGTCCTCTGACGATAGCATCGGGAGAGTTTACTCCACACCTAACTCTTTTGCTCTCTCGTAATATGTCTTATACATAATCATACAAAAGTCTCGGGGTGTATTTTTATCGGGTTATTATCGTTGATTGCTCGTTCTGTTTACCAAGCGTTAGTGAAACTCTCATGTTTTTTAATTTATCGAATAAGCTTCTTAATTATGTAAACACATTTTAATCGTCACTTCTTTTTAATCTCTATTCTACCCCCGTCATTGGATAAGCGCTTGAGCCAAATTCCGTGCCAAAATTTGCACCATCGCCTACACTGTGAGAAACTTTATGACTATTTTCAGTGTTTTTTCTTGTTTGTTGTACATTTTTACATTGTTTACACGTCAACATGTTCATCTTCCATCTTGGAACTGTATTTCCAAACATCCAGTTCACACTGAATTACACGAGCCAACAAATATTTAACTACCGAGTACCATCATTCTGAAATTCCAAATTTTGAGTTTGAAATGCAGATTTCTATGGGAATCAAATAATTTTGTACATTTTGGTTCACGATATTCTATTCACCATTTTGAATTTCAAAGATTCGAGTTTATATTCGGACTCAGTGACGCCACAAACTGTCAGGTACCAAATTTCATCCAAATTCATCAACATTCATAGGAACTATTTATCACTTGTTAATCATCTTAAAAGTAAACATTGTCTTTTATCCTGGATATCAATTGACAACAAAATGAATTCCAAAAGCTCCTGCAGCTTTCTAAGTGTTCAGACTTTTAATGTCGAACTTTTTAAAAAGGTGGGAGACCGAAATGTTTCAATATTTAAAACCATCGAGGATGTCTAGGATGGCTACTCAAATTTCAACTGCATTGACCATTTCATCATTGAGATGTTTGCTCTTAAAAATAACATTTGCCACACGCGTTGCATCGAACGTATCCTGTGATCCATCATGTTTCCGTAAATATTTCAAGACTGCCAGACAGAAACTAATATTTAAAAAAAAAACTATGCAATGATCCACAGGCACTTCGGGATTATTGTGATTGAAAAAATCACTGTTTACCATAAACTTTCCAACTTGTAAGCCTTCGAAAACGTACTAAATGAGTGATAAAATTTGTTCATAATTATCTATAAATCTATGCATTGATATGAAGAAAACGGGCCGGTTCGCTGCGCGGCGATAGAACAAGTGGTAAGGGAGGGGAGGAGCAACACAATTGAATGGGACTTCGCGGAACGTCGCGGTAAACACAGGATTACCGCGACACCGCGACCGGGGGTCTACTGATAAGACAGTAATAACCGAACGTTCAGGGAGAGCGGACGCTCCTATGCGACCCGCATTATTTCCATTTGTATTATTGCGTACACCATTGCCTATTATTAAATATCGAGTTATAAGAGAATATTTCTACACTTGCCTAGACCAGCCTAACTTTTATTCTCCTGCACATAGAACCTGTCAATAACGTTTAAAAGTGAGGTGTCAGGATGATGCAAGTAGGACATGCCCCTAAAAGTTTTCGCACGCAGGTAACAGGAGTATTTTAAAAATCGATGTCAATTTATGTCCAATGTCAAGTTTGAGCTTTCTGACAGTGAAACATTTGATGGATGTTTTTTAAAATGTATTTTTAAAGTATATCCAAAAAGTATTTGGATAAGAGCAAAAGAACAATAGAAAAATGTATTTTAAGTGTGCAAATACTTTTTGTAGAGTCGCTGCATGTTTGAATAAGACTATCACGCTTCGAGTACCTTGATCACGTATGTGACTTTAGCAGGCACTTGGAATAATGCAATAATCGTAATGACAATTTAACACATCGCCATAATGTACTGAAATTCATAGATTTAAAATTCAGGCTGACTCGTATATCAGGGAACGGTTTGTTCTTGTTTCCAATTGGAATAAAAATAAATCAAGAGGGTAAAAACAACAGATCCAGGGACAATGCGAATAACGAGAGAAACGAGAAACACATGAATTGTAATATGAACCGTTGAAATTGATCTTTCTGACCAACGACAACGGCCAAGGGCTTTCGAGCGTAAACATCAAACCGTAAACACACTCGAGAAAGATTTTACCCACCGTGACGAAGCATGGCTGAATGCCAACGACAAAGTTTTGACTTCAATATACGTGGCCGGATCAACAAACGTATGTATATCGTTTGTGTATACAAGTTAAAGCGACGCAAATCGTATTTTTTTCATCAATTCGATAAGCTTGACTTTGGGATTCCAAAGTATGGCAACGCGTTATTTCGTATTTGAATGAAGTGCTGAATTCACAGTTTTCCGGCACAATGCCATGCATTACGCCCTTTTGTTTCGTATTGGTAGACAAAACATTTGTATTCGAGAAAGTTTCAATATGTTTTTCGTGTGTAACTTTACAGTCATTCGGCTGTATCGCGAATTCAACAATATACCGCGACTACAACGCGTTACGCTACGATGAAAGTGTCACGAAAGTTATTCCCATTGCATCACTCGTGAATGTCTCTGTGTGCAAAGGATCTCTTTTTAAGCTGCTCCGGTGAAAAGTTACAGAATCAAAATCTCAATGAGAATTTATTGGAATAACCAACCATTATTTTCATGGGGAAAAAAAAAAACAATACGATGTTCGTACTAACTGTACGAGGTTTGCATTTTCGTTTGAATAAACGTAAATATTGACGATAAATCGTTGCATACTTTTTATGCAAAGTTCAAGATTGTTGAGCATTCGATCGAATAATCAAATAATACCGTCCAATGCAATATTCATAAAGCGAGGAAGGAAGCGTATTCATTGAGCATACACGAATAAACTCTTCTTGAATTTTAAACTTTTTCGAGAGTGTGGCAACAAGCTCGTTTAGTTGCGAATTTATATCTATGCTGCAAAAAAACGACCGGAGGATCGAGAGAAGCAGTTTACAAAAATGTTGACAACTGGTAAGTCCATCTTCAATTTTTTTAAATATATTTTATCCGATGGTTTTTCGGACAATTTTTCGACACGAGAGGCTCATTTTTTTGACGTACGAAATAATATCCGTTTTGAAGCAGATCGTTTACAAATTAAACCAAAAAGAAAATATGTTTTATATTATCCGTGAAAATTTTCGTTGAGGCTGTCACCACGTCCCTATCAATTTCCATTAATATTCAAAGGTAGCTTAAAAAAAAAATAGTCTTCGAACTGAAACTATATTTTAGAAAAACATCATCTGAAGTTGAATAGATCGTCGAGCCTCTGTCAGGTCTGAGGGCAAGTAAGGATCACGAGTGCCCAGTCAGCCTCACCTCTTCCTGTTGAATTTCAATCCACTTCGTGAACTTTGGCTTCATTCAGTTTTGTACGAAGGATCGTCAAATTAGTGGTCCGTGATAAATGAAAAGCCACAGAATATCATCACAGCGGAGAGGACTCAATATGGAACAACAATTTTGTCAACGTTTTGATATCGTCGTCTGTACGGGACAACGAAATTTAACTCTGTGCATAAAAAGATCACGAGGAAAAAGCAGATACCCTATAGAACCATTTTTGCATCGTCGGCTTTACTTCACCGAATTGCAATATTCGAGTTTCGCTCGAAAGGGCAAAACCCACTTGAGTGGAGGTTAAAGTTCATTTCTTGGTTACGTATACAGCGAGAGGTATCTGGGAACAAATTTTACAAATGGGCGCATAGTGGATTTAAAGAAATATATCAACAAAATTTGTAAACATAAATGAATGGAAATTGTTCGAAAATTAATGTCGAATTAAAGTAGATAAAAAATGTACTTCCTTCAAGAGGCTACGTGCAGTTTGCATAAATTTATTTTGATCGAAAACAGAGCGAAAGCTGAATAAAAATGAAAGTTAGTTGAAATATTAAATAAACAAAAAATGTACTCCTATTTGGTTGAGGGAAAATCTTATCTGGCGTAATTTTTATTTTATGTACAATATTCATGTGCAAATCTTTGTACGTCTATAAGAATATTTAATCTATGTTTGAAATTGTTGAAGAGCTCAAAGTAGAAGAGATCGTTGTAGATGAGGCCAAGCAGAATAAATCCCCGAGGGTTAAAATATAAGCCTGTAGGTCGAGCGTACAACACTTGAAGTATCATCGTCAAAATCCACTTGTAAAAGTTTTTTTTTTTTTTAACATTTGGGCCAAGGACAGGTCAGTAGCTCTCAGTTAAATTCGTTGATTGTAATTATGAAAAAATGGTGTAGTTTTCACGAGTTAAGAGGCATCAACGTGGCTTTCATCGAGCGTACTGAGTAAAAATGTCATATCATCACAGGATCGTGAACATATACATATTTGAATCTGTATAAATATGTGGATACCACTGAGCTACATACTCGGAGATTTTAATTGCACGTGGTTCAAGTATCAACAAAGTTTTCATTCGTGCCCTGTGACCGTAATGGATGCTTTTGACACTATGCGAAAGCAAGAAGGCATGTGACTTTCTTCCCTCGCTCTTATTTAACACTCGCAGCTTCATGACGTTTATCGTATTTCACTTTCTCTCGCACTTTCGTCATTTAAATATGGTGTCAGGTTGCTTGACATTTACAGGTTTCATTTAACCTACTTTTCATTCGTTGTTGCCCTTGATTAAATCTATCGAACATTACCTGATTCAAAAATACCAATAAAGTCCAACATTTTCATTAGATGATTTAATGTTCGAGGTATTTAACGTACAGGAGTTTTAATCAAATTAATGAATATGAACTCGACAGAATTTCATTATTAAGTGCTTTTTCAAACGAAAATTCAGCATCATCCCACCCAATAATAGTTGCAATGAAAATCTTCAATCAGCCCTATTCTCTTTTAATCGAAAAAATCTATTTTTACAATTTTTCGCTGTACTAAAAATATTGTACTGGAAAAAGTTTTCGTTTTTATGTAGCTCCTTTCAATTGATCGAATCATTTCTACACTCGTCAGGAACAGGAAGTGAAATGTTCGCTAAGTCATATGCAGTGTCAGGAAAATGTTCTATCCTCGTGTGTCGTGATCAAGTGAAGAAGCATAAGTCAAAAAGGAAGGAAATGGCGATTGGGAGACGTAAAAGAGTACCAACTTGAAATAGATAGGTCAGAGACTTTCAACGAAAGACGGAAAATGTGAGTTCTGTATGGAGTTGGCTGTAGACACCTCTGGGAATAAGGCATTGACTTTCTGGCGCACGTTTCCGATAAAACCACATCGGGGCCAAGCCCAGAGCAACTTGGTAGAAAGGACGATTTACCCTCTGCCTCAGGTGCTATCGTTGTAAAACAACAAATCGCTATTCTTCCAAGAGAAAAAAGAGAGAGTTACGTGTTGTATTATATGCCATACGCTACGTGCATCTTCATACAATCCTCACAATCTCGTATTGTACATGATTGATCACAGTATGCAGATGAGCGTCTTTTGGTTCGAAAAAGTGAAGAAATAGCGACTGAACGTGCAAGAATGTAACTTTTCTCGATCTTCACAGTCGGAATCTATTATTTATTTATTACGTGTTTATTATTTATTCATTTTGATGCATGTCCCTGTTCGTTGGACAGCAAATTTCTATAAACCAAGACTTTCTTCAAACTTTTAAGCAGATGAGAACGAAAATCGACAATAATTAAGTGTTGTTGGTCTCTAAACAGTGGCTTCGGAATATGCACAAGAATTTTGGTCAGAGCAGTTCAAAATTTCAACGGTAAAGGAAACATTTTTCTCCTTAATTCTAGATGAAGGAATATCCACGATCTTGGGCAGCACAGGTTTACGAAAAATATGAGATCCAAAATTTGGGATGAGATTGAAAATGGAGTGTTCGTGCGGTAGGGCTTGAGAGCGTAACTGCTGGTCAAGCTTGTTAATGGAACGGAAAGGATTTTCGTAAGCACAAGCTGTATACGGGGAGGGAACCGATTCATCCGGTGAAAACAAGATTCGCCAAGATGAATGATTCGCCAGGACGGGCGTAATAGAATGAAAACTCGGTCCGAAGCTTTTGGTTGGTTCGTCGAGCTGGTATAGAGGTTGTTGGATCCATTAGACCCTCGTTTTACCTTCCCTCGTAGTCTGGTGGACAAACGGACCACGATTAATCGTGATCGGAGCTGCTCTTTCAGGGAACGGATCCAGCAACGGGTTAATAGTCTTGCTAGATGGGTTCGTCATCTACTCGCTATACACGTTCATACATACGTATATGTTCATCTAAATGTATATGGATATAGAACAAAAGCGATTTGGAGAATTGACCTGAACCAGGAGGGCACAGAATTTCGATGGTGTATCCAGCCCTAAATGGAGACTCCATTTTACGTCGTGCACGCCCACGTCAAATGTATCAATAGTATTATATTACGTCCAAATCGCTGTATTAACCAAGTGTATAATACGAATTGCGTGAAAGAGAAAGAGACACATCGAGGGAACGTGAAAAGGTTTGATTAAATTGAAAGTTGATGATAAAGAGCTACGAATTTTCTGTTTCAACGAATCTAAACAAAATGTGTTATAAATTTGAACCCCGAATCACTACCTAAGTGATCCATCCAATTAAAAAGCTTCAAAGTTCTCAAATTACTTCAGGGTGGCGAATAATTTGAAAGGGTTGAAAGTGATTTTTTTTTTGTGTAGCCTCTAACTAGGATCTATTGAGAGAGGAGTTTTTTGTTGGTTTTTCAACTTTCTCGGTAATTGGATGTGCTGCGGAAATTTTTTGATTTTTTGTCAGAAATGATATCTCCTCGATGAATATTATATTTTTAACATACACGTGTTTACTAATGGTCCAACCGTCAGCGAGCCTTGGGTCGTGTAATTTTTACGGAGAAAAAACTGCTCGAGCATAGAGCGAGTTTTGTCGATTAATCACGTCACCCGGGCTCCGTAAATATCACATTATTCCTATCGCGGCTTATTCTCGGGGATCTCACACGGTTCGACAACAATGCGAGGGTGCAATCACGAAACTTTCCACGTTTGCGCGTCCATCGCTCCTCGTCGATGAGAAACCTCTCGTCATTTTTCACACCCACGTACCAGCATCAATGCTATACAACTCGCTGGAGCGTTGTAGACCAAAAAGATATATATCGTATGTATATACGTTCGAGTGTCTATGTGTCTATGTGTGTTTGTGTGTATTGGAAAATATGTGCAGAACGAAAGAGAGAAAGAGCGACGTGTCCACGCCAACAATTCGTTCTCGAGCATCCGCCATTCTTCGAATTAACCCGGAAAAAATTGGTGGTAAAAAAAGTCGAGAAAAAAAATGAAATCAATGCCCCACCAAAGCCTGACAACCGGAGTGAAAACCGCGTAACCAGAAACAGCAGTAGCAGCAGTAGAGCGGATGACCTTCAGTCTCGATCAAGCTGCCTCTTTTTTTTATGTTTTTCCTTTCTATCGTTCTCTATTTTCGGTTTTTCTAATTTTTTTTTCGAACCGACGACAAGCAACGTTGGTTGGTTGGTTCCGAATTTCTCCCTCTTGCCCGTTCCGCTGCTCAACTGTGCCTCGATCAACTGCTGTGGAATATTTTTGCTCTTCAAGTCGCCCTGCGGAATTGATTCTCTTGCGTCCACGAAATTGTCGACAGGTTTGTGTTCGACGTAACCTCTCGTTTCATCAAGTTATCGCATAAATGTAAATTTCAGAATCGTCATCGTTAACACGAATGGCTTCTACGATTACAAACGTCTTCGTCGTTGGTCATTTGTAATTCGAATGACATCGTCCGTTACAAATTTATTCGTTGTAAGGATGCCTCGAAATTAAGTAAAGTGTGACAAAATGGGATTTAGTACACAAGTATGACGTGGGGAAAAGAGATTTGATAAAATCAAACGACTACCTTCCCAAACCCATAAATTCCTTAATAGCCTTCCATAAAAGTAGAGCTGGTGCACTTGATCCATCACTATTACTTTCATCTTCAAGCGGCTCCTTATGTTCGCCAAAGACACGTACAAAATGACGTTCTTTTATCCATGACCCGGTGGTTCGAGCAATCCATATTCACTGCGCCATTTCGAGGCGTCGCACACAGAGTCCTCGCGAAAAATAGCCTCCGAACGATTTCTATTCCCCATTTGTCTTTCTTTTATCAAAAGTTGATTTATTTGTTTTATGTTTTTTTTTTTGTCAAAGCCATACGGAACAGTTCTTGGTTCTTGGTAGGTATTACATATCTAAAGGCCATTTTAGATGCCAAAGTAAAATACGTGCCTGTGTAAACACACACACATATATTCGTACATGTATAAGGAAGAAGTATCCATGTGGTATGAGGCTTAAACTCTTTCCAATCCCATATATCCGGTGACTTATGGTCGACACGAGAGTGAGAAAGGATAGTCGCAGGAGAAACGAAGAGGATATCGAAGAGGCTGTTTCCGTCGGGAAGGTCCTCGATCTCTGATCTAACCGCCAGGACGAAAGCTTCAACGGGGGTAGTTGAGGGAGTATAAGTTGCACACCGAGTGACTCTGTACCTTCGAGTTTCCTTTGCTCGTCTCTTCCTTCCTTCCTTTCATCCTCCTACCTCGACAGCTTCACTCCCGACGACAAGAAAGTCTAAGGAGAGCTAAGCCAGGAATAGAGGTAGAAATGGGTTTGGGGGAAGGGTGGTTTAGTTCGCAGCCTGGTCACGATATGGTTATAGCCATTGGAAGCAGGGGTCGAAGGGCTTCCACCTTCGAAGCAACGTCATGGGAGTTTGGTGTTAGTACGTGTGCATCGCTGTATGCCTGTGTGTGGCTGGGTGATGCAGTTGCTCAGGGTTGGGCAGATGGCTAACCCCAAGGACTGCATTATGCATCCAGGAGCGTTACGGCGCAATGCTATTCCAGCCAAACAGCTAACCACCGAGAGCTACGGTCTGGTTTACAATATAATACGTATGTGACATTCACAGTATAGTATATACATCGGCTATTTACACCAGTGAATTGCTATGCTTTTATGTATGGGATACAAGCAGGACGATGTTAGACATTCGACGTGAACATATGAGGTAATGCCATGAACATGATACCGCAGCGAATAAACACAAACTTTATTTGCAGCTTTTAAACTTTCAATTCGACAATGGAACTTTTGATTTTCAGTCACGTTATTATATTCCATTAAAAATAATTTCTCTATTTTCCGTACGTCTTAACATTATTATTAGAAAATAGTTAAGTGAAACGTGAGTCCAGACTGGAACTAACGAATAGTGGAAAAAAAGCTGTCGAAAGCATCTCGATTTGCTAGAGGCAGAGACCCTCATCCACCAGACTGTCCGCGGGCAAAGATTCAGACCAGTCGAGCAGGGTAAAGATTTTACGAAAGATTCGATTCGAGAAACGCCGCTTGGGTCTGACCCAGATTGTTCCTGACGTCGTGACGTATCCATCGATGCGGGATTCTCGTCTGAAATCCACCGCACATGCTTCCGATATTTCTGGTGTGCTCGACAGCCCGAAATTTTCCAGGTATATGCTCGAGCGCCTTGGTCGACCAGTGAGAAATTTTTACTCGATACTCTTTCACTCCTTTCCTTCCCCTTTTTTTACAACCCCATAGAACTCAAAGCACGGAATTGATACGAGCTTCGATCGGCCATTTTTTTTTCTCGCATTTTATGATTTCTGCGATTCGATACACGCCAGACTGTATTGCATTATGAAACACATGCCGGATTTCGCTTTAGATTCAAACAACTCTACAAAAAAACGTTATTTATGGAGAATATATTCTTTCAAATATCTTACTGACTGCGGTTATTGCACTATCGGTGTGTCGCTTTGGCGATTGCTGCAGTTAAGCAGCCTCGGGCGAGTCCAATGCTTAGTTGGGTGACCACTTAATCATGTACGGACTTAATTATCGACAGCTGTTTCGGCCCGGTCTCACAGTTTTCCTGGGCCTCCATGTAAATTCGATAGAATTGTTTATCAGCGAAAAGTCCCTGTGAAAAACACTCCGAGCGGTCTCACAGAAACACTCATAGAACGCTCATAAAAACTTGCCACAGTGTACGAATAACCAATAAAAATAATTGAAAAAAATGTATCTATATCTGAGTGGCAGAATCCTTTGTGGATAAAATCCTCTGGAAAGCTCTTCATTATCCGTAACTTTTATTTTTTTAATATTATTTGAGTCGTCCAAGTGTTTGCTATTTTCACTTTACTCTTTTCACCTGGAGTGAATCGATTCACAGGATTAAAAAATACCTGCGGTTTGCGTGAAATTCCATTGAAATCGTGCATTCATGTAGTTACGGAAGTTCAACGTTATTTCCGGAGCCAAAATCCTATGCTACACATATGCTGTGTTGGCGTTCAGTTACATATTTCCTAATGATCCCTCACGAATAATGATGCCAATGAGGTGGAGCGCAGAGAGAACGAATACATGATGGATCATCTAGCAATCAGGTTTGCTGATCACGTCAAAACGTTCACCATCGTTCTCGTTCATCGTTACTCGCTCTCGAATCCCTCAAGCTTATCATTTCAATGAGCAATTAGTCAGGTGACGTTGATTCATCGAGCTTTTAGAGAAATTGGTACAATTTTGATGAGCATGACTTACCAAAAATAACGAAAAATCATGAAAACGACTAATTACAATCTGGACAAAGTATTTGTGTTTGTAACGATGATCTCGTAGAAAAAATCCGAATCTAGATTCAGTACGAGATTGAATTGAATTGATTTTCATATATTATTCTATTATTAACATATTTTTATATCAAATAATATAAAAAATCAAATGTTAACGTAACAATTAATTTTTGTTTACGTTCTCATTCAAATTATCCAACTTAAGTCGAGTGTCAAGATTACCTGACAACTGATAGAACATTTATTGTTTCATTCAGCCTTTCTGTCATGTCAATTAGAAATTTTAATCAGTTCACTTTGTAGCCACCAGTTGTTAAGACAATGGAAGAAATGTAAGAACAAGAGAAACGGGAGCGAACAAACAAGATACTGTTCGTTTGTTTTGTTTTTTTCTTATTAAAATGTTGGTTCAGTTTACTCTTTCCGATTTCTTATTTTCTGTTGTTAGAAAAAATAACAGGAAAGGCGTCAGCCAATAGATGGTGCAAAGATATCGGGACGGACGAAATGGAAATGAGCGAAAGAGAGCTGGATGATGAGCGTAGGAACGAATGAGAGAAATAAAAGAAACGAATAAGACTGGGTTTTCCTTCGTACAAAGTTGACCTCGAAGCGTGAAAATTATCTTGCGGATGCTGCGAAACTCGACGAAGCGTACCAATGAGCGAGAAAGCGTTAGCTGTAAAATCCGAGATTTCTCAATTTTCTCAGTACGTGTGTATGAGAATAAAAGAGTCGGAGAGAGAAAGAGGGAGAGAGAGAGAGAGAGAGAGAGAGAGAGAGAAAGCTGAAAAGAAAAATCGTGGAAAGGAATAGCGAATGAAAATATTTTCTTGAATCCCCGGAGCAAAGCTGATGCAAACATTTCGTTGATTTTTTTTTCTCCTCGTTTTTACTTGTCTTTGAAACTCCTTTAGTTTTTTTTCCTATTTTCAGGGAGCAGAGAACTATATACATATATATATATAATAATCCAGAATCGGCATTTCTACAATTTTATTCTTAAGAGCGCGAGGAATACTTATCAGGAGATGTATTAATGTGATTAAGAAAACATTATTATCACTTTAAAAGAATTTCTTATTCAGTTTTTCACTTATAGTTTAACTGGAGGAAAATAAAGTTAATGACAATGTTTGTCAAGCCAATTTAGATTTCGACAGTTTTCAACTTAATTAGTGAGTCCCTCAATGAGAGGTCAATATACTTTTTTGCTGGATCCAATTTTTTTTTCAAAGAAAACCTCTTTTTTTCAAAGAAAAATGTAATTCCGGAAGTTCTCAACCAGCCACTAATTCGGAAGTATCGTAAAATTCCTTAGTAGGGAATCCATACTTTTGGCCGGAAATGAATTGCAATTTTATGTTGACCTTGTGAAAGTATTCAACTGAAAAAATGATGTTAAATGGATTGTTAATAAAAGTTGAAAATAATTCAGACCAATAGAAAAAAAAAGTTTAGCCTGCGTCCGAATGAAGGAGAGTGACTGGTGCAAATAACCTTCGAACAACAAAGTTAATTAATAATACGCAATGTATTAGTACTGCGCCATAAGACACAACGAGTTTTCGCAAAGCTGCGTTTGTATATGGAGCGTTCTCACATTGGGTCCATGGCCGAAATAGACGTTCAATAAATCACCATGGCACAAAACACTCGAGAATGCGAAGACATCAATTCGACGGAGCGGCGGAAATGACGAAAAAACACACACACAAATATAGACATACAAACACAATAATGAAAAAGTAAGACGAAGAATCAGCATGTGAAACATTGGAAGGAGGATCAGGATGGAGAATTTGTGGCCAAGACGATATGGTTGCGGGGTCAAAAAAGAGAGAAGGAAATGATGAAACGAGACATAGATACGCCAAAATCGCTGTTCGCGGAGGGGAAACCTGGGTAAGAACGAAAGCTTTTGAAAAATATATGGAACTTCGATGTATGTACCAACTACGATTCCTTATCCCCAAGTTCGTGGGTGTATGGGTGAGGGAGTGTATATACAACGAGAAATATAGAGAGGTATATAAAAAAGAGAGAAGAAAAAAAAAAAGCAGAGAGAAGGAAAAAGTTGAAAGGGTCCACTGCGGTAAAGTGTATATAGAGGGAAAGGCCACGTGGTCTCTCGCAGCATGTCTGCAAGAGAAAAGCATCAGTAGTAACGGACTCGCATCTTCCGCTACTGTAAAAGGGTCTCGCGGGCTCTTGTACCATATATCAAAGCTCGTGTCCTACCAAGCGTATATCGCATCTTATCTAGGCCTTTCGCTACAAAAGCGATGAAATAGAAGGTAGACATCGGACGAATGGTAAAACACAGCTGACTCCAAACAAACGAAAAAAAAAAAAAGCTTGTGTGTTAGAGAGGATGAAAGCCTGGAAGATATGCTTTTCAAAACTGTGCTATCATTTCTGCTTGTACTGTTTCTTTTTTCTATACTTTACGTAAGAACACAAGGAACAAATCCTTGTGTTCCTTTATATAGACTTATTTTTTATAAACATGAACGAAATTTGCCATTTTCTTTTGTTTTTATAGTTTTCATTTGTTCCAGGAAAAAATGCAATGTCCCAGACAATAAGAACATCGGGAAAATATCTTAAAGACTTAACGATTTTCTTTTCGCCTCTTTCTGTCTGGGATATTTTGACAAAATGTTAATTAAGTGCGATTTTTTCAAGTCCTGAAAAAACTTATTGACGTTTTTCACTCTGTTTATTTATTCTCGGTACGTCATTGATAATGTTTGTGACAAGACACGAAATGTAGCCTTTTTGTGGTTGAAAAATACTGCACGAAGCTTAACGATTTATTTCGAAAAGTTTTCTTCGCTATCTGCGACAAAAGCACGATGGACGATCCCGAATCTCCTTTTTCCCTCAACAAAAACGAGATTTATTCGCTCTCTTCGATTCTACTATCGCTCTTTTTATTTCTCACTGTATCCCCCAATGTACATATGTATGTATATGTACATGAACTCCGTTCGGACCACTCCCTTAATACTCACACTCTTAGCTTCCGACATAATTTCTCGAATTCGCAATCTCCTCACGTATTTTCCATCAGACAAACGTTCCGCGAGACAATGCTAGTTCTGCGTGATCTACAAACTCTCCGAGAGAGCGTGTTTAACAAAAAAAACTCTGAATAGCGAGACAAAATGGTGAATGGTATTTTTTATGTTTTTCATTGTTTTGTTTTTTATGTATCAATCTTCGGTGAGAAAAGAGAATGATCAATTTCTCATTGGTTTACTGACAAAAGTATCGTGAGCCAATAAGAACAAAATTTCTATTCATTTTCTTTATCCCGTAAAATGACAACATTTTCTATTCACTTTCTGAAATATTGAAACTAAATTTTCACATAAATACGAATAAAACCGTAAAAAGGGGAAATTGTTTTCAAAAAATCAGTCCATGAAAAAATTACCACAATATTTTGAGACAAAAATAACTCTACTCAGTCGGACAACTGCGCAATTTCAATCATAAAAAAATGCTATCGTCAAAGTTTCAGAAACTTTCAAACGTATCTTTTGTTAAAGCCTTCACAAGTGTGCCTAATATTTTAACGAAACTTTTTGAAAATGGATATTCCGTGTAAATATCGTTTTGCATAAGGTTATACTAAAAATTACCATATCTATCCTTCAAAATGTATGTATTTTTCGTATTATTACAGTTTTCAGCCAATATAGTAGCGTATGCTATATTTGTATAGCTGTATGGTATATAAATAGCGTATTGCGTTGTTGGTACGAACATGGGATAAACGAATGACACTTGTTTCTGAATAAAGGAAAGAAGTATGTGCAGATGGAACAGGGATTAGGTTTTTATCGTATAAAAGAGCTGTGTGGGATTATTCGTGACTTTGTTTCAAAAATAATTCATCGGTCAGTTATAAACTGAATACGTAATAGTTTAAAATTTGATTAAACCCAAATGAATGCACTTTGTTAGCAGTATAAAGAACAATAAAAACATTGGCTAAGGTGCTAGTGAGCAGGTTGCTTGTTTCCGGTACCCAGTACAATCAGTACAAATCTTGTTAGCGAATGTGAATTGGTTGGAGAGGTCGATATCGAGGTAGTCAACTCCTATATTGGTAGCATCAATGTCAAAACGCGCTCGAACACGATAATAGTTGGGCCGAACCGCATCGGCATCACCGTAATGGCAGTCGACTGTCCAGTGAACTCTACGATCACCACCTTCTTGAAGGAACTTTCGCACCCTGCATTCCGCTGCGTACCAATCATCGTGCAGGGCCGAATGTGCCAAATTTCGATTGATAAATAATTTCTGTGGCGACAGATTGTACCATTCCTGGGGTCCCGAGAACTGGGCAGGAACTAGATGCCCGCGGTCGTCTCCAGCACGCCGAACGGCCTTGAACCATCGGTCCACCGGACCGGTCGTCGGAAAATCGATTTGGCCGGACTCGCTCAAATGTTTTGGAAATATGATTGCTTCCAGATGATCAATACGGAATAGCGAGCCTGCTCCATAACTAAAATCGACGAGTGTAACTGGATTGCCGCGTTCGTTAACAAACAATCGCTCTGCGGTAGCTCCACCGGTCAACGCCGTCAACGCAACAATTAATAGCATTGCTCTAATCTCGAAAGCAACGAGCTAAAAAAGTTGGATCTAGGCACTGAACGATCAACACGTTTTTTTGTTTTTTCAATTAATTGTCTTGTGCGAGCGATCAGCAATGAAACGGGAATAAAATGAAAAAATACGATCGTTCGCTAGGAACTTCAACACTGTTTGATAACGATCCGCCAGACAAACTATCTTCGAATATTTTGCCGACGGGTCGACATCACCCTTTTGTACCGAACTTAGAGCATACGTTTTATTAGTTCGTAGTCGTAGGATCTATTTTTATGACAATTGTTTAGCATTGACAAATAAACCGAAAAATATTGGTATCTTTAAAAATGTGGTGAAGAATTGGGAGATAAAAAGCATATGGGAGAGACTGCCACTTGGTTTCTGTCCAAATAGACTGTTGACATTCTCTCGATAAGGTTGCATCACACATTATTTTGAGGACGTGTGAGAGCAAACTGTGTTATGAGTGTTGTACAATGATTAAGATGGTACGATGATTACGACGGATCCAATTTTTGGACTTGAATTTTTGATGTTACGTAGAAAAACACTTGATACATGTGTTCCTAAATCATTGGCAGTATCGCAAAAAGTAACTTTTGGTACCAGATTCCCGAGGTTTGCGTTTGGGAAACGCACGATAATTTGTAGCAACCGGAAGCAGAGGAAAGAGACAAAGTAGGTTATAACGATGGTTCTTTCGTTCTCTCCTCTATTTTTTCTACCGCAAAGTACCAATCTCTTCGTCTCTCACGACAGACCCGATTGCTCTCAGTTAAGCCGATTTCCAACGGCGATATACTGAGCGGCCTTACATCGTCATTTGGCCACGGGTCTCTATCTCTCTTTCTCTTTGTCTCTCTTTCTATCGTTGCTATACCTTTTGCTCCTGTTCTCCACACCCGATCTCATGCTCAAGAGCTAATCCATTTAGGCCAGGAATTAGATGGTCCAGTGAGGGCAACGGTCAGAGCCGATGCTGATGGAAGAATTAGTTCCCTATAGCTCTCTTTACATGAAGGGTATGTGTTCGAGTGGATATATCGTAGAATTAAGCTCGCCCTCTCAATGTTTCGCGAAAGGAAGATTTTGTCGACACCCTTTCCATAACCCATGGACTTTACGAAATCTTCTTATTTATGTATATATAATAACGATTCATGGGGTTATATACACACGAAATATTATATAGTATTACTTGTCCAATAATGTTCTTAGCCCAATTGAGAATTTGCAATTCTATTTGAAGCAAAGATTAAATTGTTCAGAATTCTCTTTCCACCGTCCCAAATGAAGGAAGAGTTTAACATCCCATAAGCTGAACTAAATATTGATTCATTCAATTTTGTATAATATTTCGAGCAAACGTTATAAATCTCTGCAAACAATAAATATTTAGAATACCTAATGCAAAGACTAACGTAAAGCTTTTATAATATATTTAATGACGTTAGAATTGACATCGTTGGAACGAAACGGAAACGCATGTGTTCCGAATTATGGTTTTTCGTTCATAAACTTCATAAAAACCTTTTGCTCAACAAGCACAAGGCATCGTCGAATTTATCCCATGAATCTGTAGATTTATGGTAAATATTGAGATTGGAGGATTGTGCCAAAGATTATTATCTTACAGGCTCCTTTCGATTACTTGTCAATTTATAAGAAAAACATTTGGGATGTTGTCTCAGCGGATTTTGAACGTGATGTTCGTTTTTACGCTCATACAAACTGTTGGAAATTTTGAGGCGTATAAATAAAGAGCTTTCACATATGTATACAAACATGTATTGCTTATGTGCGATGTTAAATCCTGCATGAGTGGAGCCTGTAACACGTACCGTATCGAATATGGCAGTATTAGGCTTCCCTTCTGTATACTCGGCTGTTCAGCTACGTCGTTAGTTTCAGGAGGCTATAGTGTTATAATATTAGTAAGTACATATATATCCAGATTATGTATATATGCTTACAATGTAACCTTTGCCCTTCGTATGACAATGAACGTAATGTGATTAGGGATATCTTCTCCGTGCCACTCTATAATAGACTCTAGGCTTGAGCCCACTTAACTAGCTCCTGCATATACATATAAAATTATATATTTGTGTATATATATGTATATATATTTATATATCTATATTTATACGAACTCATTCACAGAGACATGCAAAGCCGAAACAATTATGCAAGTTTTCGAGCCTGGAGAGTGCTCTGTGTGACAACTAACGAACCTAACAATCGCCGACGTGCTCGGAACTTCCCTTAATTACGCCCAAAACTAGCAATATCGTTAGTATACGAACAATTAAGAAACACCCTAATTATATCGTCTCCTAAATCATTATTTCCACCTGCTGGGTCATTTGATTTTACTACGACTCGTACGTTCGTCAATGTTAAAAATTGAATTAATCCAATTATAACACAATATATTTATCGTCTGAAATAAACGAATAAATAAAGAAAAATAAGATTTCTATGAATAATTTCATTCAAATGAGAATACGTCGTGAGATAGACAGGTTAATTGAAAAATTGTGGTTAATGGTAAAAATATCATATTACTCATCGCAAGGAAAATGATTTTTTTTTTTTCAAACTCTATAACTCAGTACATAAATCGAGAGTAATGTCTGCGCGAGAAGGATTTAAATAACAAGATTTTTTCTTCGTGCAGTGGATTTAAAAAAAATTAATTTCTACCTCGTTATAAATCCGTGACTCCGGAAGCTTCGCGCTTATTCGCGCACAAGAAAAAAAAACTACGGGTGTGTGCATATATTTATATATGCCTACTGCGGTGGACATATAGCTCGCTGCTCCTGTACGTCTGTGTGTGTGTACCTCCGTTTTCGCCGTTTTTGCTCTCTCTCTCTTTTCCTCTCTCTCTCTCTCGTCATTTGATTTCCATCTGTTTGTCTAGCGCAAAGCGACCTACTTTGATTTGAACCTTTTTTTATCTATCGATCCGGCTTGCGTTTTGACCTCGTTTCCGCTTGCAGATTACAATATGGGACATTCAATGTCGTAAAGAAAAAATGATTTATTTAACCATGCCAAGTTTTCGACATTGTTTTTTTATCTTCTCGACCTTTATTCGAAAATATGTTTAACTTTTGTTTTGTGCATTAGTGACCCATCATACATTTCTCCACTCAAAGAATTTCTAAAAATACATTGTTTTTTTTCTCATTTCCTGTTTTTCTTCCGGTGAGGACCCCCAAATTTCCGCCCACAGCCAAACTTTTCTCGTGCACTACAGTAATGCATTTTTTAACAGTCACCCAATCAAGTATTGCCCTTGCCCGGAGCTGCTCAACTTTGGAAATGGCTGCAGCCACACCTTGATCGTGAACTTATCACTGTTGGTAACTTTCGAAATGCAGTATTGTAGCAAAATCCTTGGCAACATCATTCGTTGATAAATTTTCATCAATTACTCCATGAAATATTTGCTTATTGTAGGAAAACTACGAATTGAATGTCAAAGGTCAAGTATTTTGATCCATTTCGAATGAGAAACGAGAGAACAATTTTTTTCCAATTACAAGCCGTTACTCTAGTTTTGACTGGAGTTAATTTGCGTAATGAGATGAAAAGATGACAAGTCAATCCCATTTTTGTAATAATGACGTAATATTTATATATTTATCACGCAAAAAACTCTGCGTCGATCTAATGAATGCTCATACATCGAGTCTGCGTGGAAAGTTCGCTCTAGAGATGTGGTCGAAAGCACGAGCACGAGCTTTGATGAGAAATGTGTTTCCCGTATAGAGTTTTCAGGTATTAGGTCACACTTTGAAAAGAATTGTTCGCGCGTGTATACAGGATAGGAAAACGTAATGGATGAAAAAGCATTTCTGTATTCCCGACATCACTCTTTGCTCCACGGTTCCATCGTGTCGAAACCGTGCTCTCTTCGTTCGATATACCGAAAGATATTTTTCAATTCTTCTCTGAACCAAAGAGAAAACCGTCAATGACAGTTATCAACACGAGGATGACGTAACACAAAGTAGAAAAACAAATAAAGGGGCAAAAGGAAAAGGAAAGGACGTGCGCGCGATTGTGGTGACCCTTTGTCGATTCATTTTCATGGACATATCGCAAAAGCGCTTCTCTATTTTACTGAAGGCTTGCAAAAATAACGAATCTTTCTCTTTCCTTCATTCCTCACTTTTCTCTATACTTTACTTTGCCTCGTTCCCACTCCTATTCCCACGTCTCCCTTTGAAGCTTGCGAAAAAAAACGACATGGTTCAATCTCCCGTGATGCTTACCTGCAACAGAAAACAAATGTGCATCATCAATCATCAGTCTTTTATTCTTCCCATTCTTACGTGGATATTTCACACAAAATGTCTATTAATATTTTAATCCTTTGAGCCATGCTGGAACATGTATATTTTTTTTTGCAGTTTTTTTCTCTCTACTAAACTACTATTTTCAACAGCAATGACCGGATTTTCGTTCTACATGGTCCCTGGAATATTTATAAATGTGGAAAAAAAGTGGACAGTCAATATTCATTGATTGCACAACTATCACATATAAATAAATAGTCGGATTTCGTACTTTTGCGTAATGAAGTTCTTTTGATACGTAGCTACGACGAACATCGGAATGTCAATTTTTTTACAAACTCAATACACTCCAGAGAAATAAAAACAATTTTTTCGAAATTCGTCTCTCACGGCGGTTTTGGTTTGAAACATTGATAAACAATTCAGTTGAATTTTCCAAGGTTGGAGTTTAATTCAGATTCGTCATCAGCGACTCAAAAGCTTCTCCTCCGTGCCCAATTTCCAGTAGATTTTGCTCGCTGGGAATAAAAATGTATAAAAGTTCAACGTATGCTTTTCTGTACGTCATTTTCACTTTTTATTTTACATTCGTACACAACCAAGAGACCCGGTAGCGACTTAACTCTTATACACTCCAAAATGATGGTTTCATTCACGTAATTTTTTAAACAATTATGAACAAAAACCACCTTTTGGTTCCAATGATTTTTGAATTTTCGAAATACCCCATGACTCTGAGCACCAAATGCACCATTGAGATATAATGTTCGATATAATGATACGAAAAAAAGTGCAGTTTCAAAATATGACTCGATTTGGTAAACACAAAGATTCTTTGTGTTTGAATTAGCCAGGACTGAATAGCGGTGAATATCTCGTTGAAGCAAAATTTCCCTCTCAGCCTCGTAAATGGCAATTTCAGTAGCTGCTTTAGCGCAGCATTCAGATGTAATGGTTGAAGCAATGCCAGAGCTGTATTTCCGAGCGTCGAAGTTCCGGTGGCTTGTACTCCAATATTCAAGCAATTCTACGCGAGAAACAAAGGGATGTAGAAATCGTCAGCTTCATAGAAAAAGCTGCAGTTCGGACCAGTGCGGAATTCCGGAGAGAAGTGGTATGAACGTTTGAAAAGACGTTGAGAAAAAAGGTGCCACAAGAAATTCGTGGGTAATGTACTACGATTCATATTCTCACTGACAAAAACGTCAATAACAATATTTATTCTTTTTTCTTCGAATGAATCAGTCTTTTGATAATTTCGCATTTCAGGATTTACTTCTCGCTCATTCCACGTAATAGTTGAACGAAGAAGAAAAAAAAATCTAAAATCCTGCAGATTTAATAAAGTTCATCTCAAATTATGATCAGTTTTGACAACCGGTTGCCTTCCTGCCTCATTTAATTTTAAAGCCACGATACATTGAGTTCTAGGCTGTAAATTCTTTGAAATGACAATCACTTTCAATAACTGGCATTTCTGTTTATTTCGAACATTTTTCTTAACCTGACACACATTTCGAATGTAATCTTCTCGGGATCGATTTTCCAGTCATTCAGTTCACACCTTTTCATTCATATTTTTTCAAAAGTTGGCGTGTATTACATTTTTGATTCCAGTACGTTTGGTCCTTGTACTCGTGTGTGTACTCTTGAACTTCTATTTGCCTGGACTCTTCAGTGGAGAACGTAGTGACGGAATGGAGCGAGAGTTCAAAGCGAGCAAGATGAAAGACCTTCATTCGCGTGTGTGTACATAAATCCGTACGAATTCATATACACGAATGTTGGGGTGTGTTTTGTTGAAAACGAAAAAGAGCGAATGGGCTAAAGCGAAACGATGGCGAGGTCGGAAGAGAAGAGACAAGTACAAAAGAGTGGGGAGCAGGAAAAAAAAAAGCTTAACCAGTCAGTGGCAGGGCCAGTGGGAAATTGTGGGATCCAAAGCCGCGACGTTATTTCCGCAGTTTCGCCGTGCGGTGGCCCAGTAACGGAATTAATTTCAACTTTCACGTTTCCGCCTTTCGCTTTTGTAATCTAACGACCTCACGTAGGCGATCCTCCCTGTACCCTTTACCAGGTACACGAAATATATACACATACATATCCATATTTATATATATATCTATACACGCGAGATAAAACGCGATGTAAAAGAGAGTTCCAGACAAGGATTTTTTTCTGCCAGTTTGAGCATGTAGTAATAGCGCACAATTTGATATCGTGCACTCTCAACGAAAAAACTTTTCACCCTCGTCCACGCTCTTGCCTCCCTCTTCACCCACATAATACCAGCGTGTGGTATAAGAAAAATCGCAACGAGTTTTTCATTATCGTACACCCTGAGAGATGATAAGAATTACTTTGATACGAGAGAGCTCAACGTTTATGCGAAAAGAAACTTTGCCGTGTTATTGCGTTCAACTATTTTACTCTGTCGTCTCTTTCGCCCTCATCATAGTCTCATTATTTTCGTCTGTCTTCCTCCACCTCCTCCTCTCGCGGTATTCCATCGTTCGTCTTTTATTTTCGTTTCTCTGGTATTGAATATAAAAGTTTTGTATTAGAACGGGATATTTTGTTGGTAAAATGGACCGAGATCGAATAAGCGAAGTGTCAAATTGAACTTTTTGTGTCACATTTACAACTGTCGACAAAGAGAAATAATTCAATTAATGGAAATACCGTGATTTGTAGATTCTAATTAAATTGTATACTTTTTTTCTTCCGTTTAATAACAATAATTCTTTTATTTCTCAGCCATCAATTTTATTTCTCCCTGACAGGCAAATAATCCATTAAGGTTTAAGGCTCGCGCACCCCTTCTGTTTTCATAATTCACGATACATTCTCCTCTCAACAGAGTATGAGTCCAGTGTGCATTCACAGTCGGCTCTCAAAGTTGAACAATGAACGGGAAATTCTGTGAATACGTTTCGAACTATATGTCTATAAATCTGTCCACACTCCACAATTGCACAATGTACTTCAAGCGTACATGAATGATAGGTATATATTAATAAGTACAAAGCGGTGCAGAATTGCGTCTAACCGAATAGTCCGATTTAATAAATGAACCTTTGCCCTAAACGAAGAATTTTATGGGTGTCAAAAATAATCAAATTTCCTTCGGAATCAAATTATCGAAATAGACATTTCCGCTATAAAAATGAAAGACTAAAAAAAAGAAAAAAAGAAAACAGAGTGCTCGTGTCGAAATTGCATATGGGAATTAAATGAGACGTGAAATCGAATAAAAATAGCGCAGAGCATGTCACGTATTTCCGGGTAAATGGGTCAAAGAACGTTGTACCGGAAGCTGTGCCACAGTTTACCTCATACGAATCTGCAACACTGTCTTTCCTTTTACTTCCTGCTCTCCCTCTCGCTCTATTTTCTTTCTCCACCTCGTTTCTTTTCAGTTTTTCTCTTTCTCTTTCTTTATATCTCTCGACCGCTAGTACTGATCGTCGGTTTCCATCCTTTCGCGATATGAGAAAACGGATGCTCTCACTGGTGCTCGCCCCACCACCGCGTACGTGGAGAAAGCTGTGCTTTATGGGCCGTTGCCGTGCCAAACGATGTTTAAAGATCGTGGAAACGTCCCGAGGTACCATCTATACCGTGTATGTCTATATGTGTGTGAATGTGTGTGTGTGTGTGCATGTGTGTGCGTTGGTCTCCTTCCATATATAATCTAACCTTCTATTTCCTAGTTTTCTTTTTACTATTTTTTTGATTTTCTTTTTTTATCCACGTCTCGCGGGAAGCTTTTCTCCAGTTCTTCGGGTATCACTCGCGCATGTATCGGTCGGGCACGTTGCCGACACCATCGGGATGGTGAAGGCAACCGATCGAGCACGAATAACGAATGAATACCTAATGACGCTTTACGATCCAATATGTGCGCCTGCAATGCCGATATTTCAGCGACACTAGCGCTACTTCTCCATCCCTCCATTCTGTATATACATACAACATCTTTGTCATATCGGTTTTTTTCTTTCTTTTTATTCTCTCTCCGTATTCTTCGTTTTCTTATATATATATAGTTTTTTTCTTGTTTGTATCGCTAGACAGACTACGCCGTCTTCACGTATTTACCGGAAAACCATTTTCATCATTTTTCATTCTTTTTTCTCATCTACTTCATCTTCGTTTCTCCAATCTGTATCTTCCTTACCGTCTTGAGCGCCCTGACAGCTTGAATATTATTTCACTCGGGTGTGAAATTTATTATGCAACGGATGGCATTGTGCGGGTTCTTTTACTCTTCAAACTTTATCTCTTCTTTCTTCGAGATAAATTTTCCATTGATAATAATACCAACAACATGCATGGCCGGAGAAAATATTTATGGGACTTTATTTTTCTGTAATAAAACGATAAAATCATATCGATTTACCGAAAATCCACTTTTTTTCAATATTATTTACGAATATTCCTCAATTATCGGAAGTTCTTGTTAATTTATTCATCGCAACTTTCATAAATTTGCTTCATTCAATTAATTGATCGTGATTATCACATTGTAAGCGTGGCACCGGTCCAACAAAACGGTCAATATTTGTATTAGGCAAAAAGATTCATCGTCCGATAACCCAAGTCGACGAGGAAGAGCGCCGGAAATTTATACGAATTGCTGAACGGGCTGTTAAACCGCGTTAGCCAAAAAGGGGATGAAAACCAAGAAGGATTGTGTTGCAGGAGGGGATGAAGGATGAATCTTGCGGAAGCTCATAAAATCCCGATAAAAGCAGGTTGTTGTTGACGATCTCGATAGACGAGATGTTTACGAGAATATACGCTTTCTACTTTTCTTTATCCCGTTATCGCGTCCTATATCGTATTTTATTTTTCCCTTATGTATCCTACTCGCTATACTTTCTTATATTTCTCTATTTTCGATTTATACGTCATTTGCTTTACTCCGTACTTTTGTCGGTGCATTTTTCTCTCGAGCACACTCCCATCTAACATACTTTTTCACTCGACTGAGCATAATAACGATTAGCGAGAGAAGAATGTCAAGTGAACCCACCAAGCGTTTAGCAGAGGTTCCGAAATCGTAAAATTTATCGAGCGCGATGAGCCCTCATGCACTTTGCTGCACATACGTGGATGCACTCGGTACTGCATGCATTTTTTTTTTTTCACCATCACTTTTTGCTCTTTGTGACTATTTTTCAAGATAATTATTCGTCATGGTTTTATTCTTTGGATCAGTTTTCGTTGCATTTTTTTACAACGAATTATTGGCACCACTTTTTTCACATTCTTTTGCGCGACATTTTTCCTTGATTTTCTGCTCCATTTGGGTTAACATTTTTTTTATAGTTCGAACGCGCTCGTCATTTTTAATAATTTATGTTCCTTTTTTTTATCACGTCAACATGAAAACGAATGGAACTACATTTTTTTATCGACTACGGGGAATTAAATTTTACTGCAAGCAACGTTGTATATTTATCTTCGTAGTATTTTTCTTGCGAAATTATGGAAATTTTATGAATATGTTTCAGTAACATGTTGAAATATAATCAAAAAGGGAATTATTGAAAAAATAATTCATTCTGTAATTACTTCAGTAAACAAAGAATGAAAAAAGTGTATATTTACTTTACGAATTCGAGGAATGTGCACTTGCCACGTCTTTCGCTTTTAGCAAAGGTGTCCATTTGCACAAAGCAACAACGCAGTGTAGTTTTCTTGTTTAATTCATTCTACTCTACTGTAAAAGTATAGAAATAAGAAATTTACTTGACGAGAGCCTTGCTCTGTGAAGAATGCGAGAAAAAGCTGAACAAAAAGCGCGAATATACAACCTCTGCTACGAGAAAACATTTCCATTTGCATTGCTTGTGAAGGTGAAATGTAATACGATAGGTGTACGTTCTGAGGCTCTAGAAATACGGTGCCATGTTACCCTGGAAGACTATGAATGCAGGTATTTCGAATAATTCATCTACGAAAGGTTGATGTTGGAAGGAATTCTCTCCAAAACGAACAAAAACGAATTGAATCGAGTTACAAATAACTGCACAACAACAAAAAGTCATGTTTTTTTCAAAACGTCAATTTTAATTGAAAAGTAAATAAATGTGAATGTCCTGAAATATCTGGACTTCAGCTAAATTACAATAATTGAGTAATCGTTGATAGCAATTATGAAATTCACCCAATTGAATGAAAAAAAAATCTTCCTCGGTCTCTATCACCTCAGATCTTTCTCTTGAAATATAAAATGGGCATAACAAAAAATTATTGTAATTTTTCTTGTAAGAGGAAAGACACGAAGATTTTTTTTCTCTGCAGGAGACTCGAATGGCGTTGTAGAATTTCGCACCGCCGCAATATTTCGACCGTCTCCAATGTCTTTTCGTGTTAATCAAACGAACGTTGGAAAGAGAATTATTCATTCGTTCTTCTCTCACTGCCGCTCTGTTTCTATCTCTTTGTCTGTATGTATGTATGGAAGTTGCTCGTTTCGAACGTATCGTGTGCATTACGTAGAAGTCCTCAAAGAGCCCAAACCTTCTTTTTACCCCCTGAGAGAAGTACATTTTCAGTGAAAAGGTAGTTAAGGTCTGTAGCGATCAGCACCATATATTTCCCATGCTCTTCTTATATTTATATATGGATATACATGTATATAAAAAAAGTATATACATCTATGCATTTATTCTAGCTCAGGTGGTAACTGCGAAACGACCAACGAGCTCGACCCTGATGCAATTGCATTTCAGATGCAATGCCATCGTCGTTCCTACCCTCAGATCGTATTTCCCCTCACTCTCCTGACACAATTTTCCTCTTTGAGGAAAAACCTCCACTCACTGCTCTAATACACCCTCGGTGGATACTTCTACGACAGAGTTATTACTCGTGGTCATCCCCAAGTGATTCACCCATAAAAATCCATCGAATGGAAAAATGGAAATGAATGGGGACCGAGGCAATGACTCGTTCACTTATTTTTCGTGAAAAAGAGGGCAAAAAAAACTGTATCTTTCGGTTCATGTGTTTTTTTTGTCGTTCTTCTTGTTGTTGTTTACACGTCGAACATTCGAGAACTTGATGCAAAGTCGACTCGTAATCAGCGGTAAATTTCGGTCGGGTGGAGACTCGAAATTCAATGAAGAGAAAAAAAACATTACTTTTCTTGTTTTTTTGCCTCTGTTCGATGGCAAAAAAATTCTCTTCAGTTCCTTTTCCATGTTTTGTTTTTCTACTTTCTTTATTTAGTCTGTTGCGTTTCTCTCTACGAGTTTCGTTTGATTTTTTAAACGTCGTAAGTACGGGCGACTCTTTCGTCTTTTCCTCCTACTCCTGCTCTCTCTCGCTCTCTCTCTCTCCCTCTCTCTTCCTCTCTCTCGCAGATCGACAACTTCAGGAAATAAATTGTTCGTCGTTATTGGGAAAATTCACAGTCCCACCGAATGCTTCAATACTCTCACGAATCGTGTACTCCACGAAGACCGTAATAAAATTTGTCTTTGCCTAACTCTTTTGCCTAACTCTTTTCGTCCTTCACCAATACTTTTCTCTCCATTTTCTCCTCCCCATTCCTTTATTTCTTTCCCTCTATTTGCCACCTCTTGCCTACTTTCATTTCTTCACACTCTGTCTTTGTACCAGACTTTTTTACTCGTAACTTTTTTTTTTTTTTCTTCACGTTTTTCTACCTTCTCAGGCTTCTTGTTTCTACACCGTTTAACCTATTTTTCTTCAGCCCTTCTCGAGGACTATTTACGCTCCCATTTGGTTACTTGATTTGAATACAGAACAAATATTCGTGCTAGCGTTTCACGCGAATAAAAATAATTTGTAATACGTTTACTCTGGAATTCTTTGTAGGTTCAAGATCTTGGTGGAAATTCTCATACATTTAGGGATATTTTGGAAATATTTGCAATGTTGAAAAACAAATAATTTTAGTCCAGAGTCAATGTGTTCCGACCCATAAATTATAATGAATGATTTTTCAGAAGAGCAACGAAAGTGGTTCTACGAAATTCCTGAAAAATCACAAAGTCGAAAGATCCCAAGAGATAAATTTAATACCGTCCAACTTTTTTGCCCTCTCGAGCCGGTCAATTCTTTTCCGAAGGGTCAGCAAATTTGACTTCTGGATAAAAAGAATGGAATAGAAATCCGTCTATAAAAAGCTGATACGGAAGCATTTTATTCCGCTATCGTTCGCGATACAGCTGAATCCCTTTGGTCTGTGTGAAATAAATATATACAAATTACTTTCACGCTGGTAAACGGTGACAAACGCGATTTGTGGAAATTTCGATATGTATAAATCCTCGACCAAGTCGAGCCAAAGTATAGCAAAAAAAAAAACAAAATAGTTCGAGCAGGCTTCGACGAAATGATATTGAAGCCAAAATTACCTAAAATGAAACATTTTTCTAAACACAAAACAAAATTGAATGTTAGAAACACAAGGATCAAATTAAATAGCAATCGGCAAAGAACAATAACGAGAAAAAAAAGATAATGAGAAATTGGTCGAAATCCATTATCTAATATTTTGGAATATAAAATTTTGAATGACATTTTCATAAACAAGTACGTTTTCGGAACACGATCGAAAAGCTCTGCAACCTCGATAAATTGCTGGCAAGAGCTTCCGCTTATACTTCAAAGTACTTGCGAAAACTCGAAAGGTTTCACCAAATTCAGTACACTCTCGATTGTACGTGTCTTGAATACAATATCGATTTATATAGCGAACTGTCGCACACTCCATTATATGCGATGGTAGAATCATAGAAACGGTTAATAAAGTCGTATCGAAGCCTCACGTCGTTTGTGTCCCGTCGTTTGAAAACGAGGGTTCGTGCGAGTATTTACAGATGAGAAAACATAACGCAAATCTAGAGATTTAGTCATAGATATAAACGCGGTATATGTATACACAGAGGACGAGTGAAGTTGGAGATAAAGCGTGATCAAAGTCAGTCGAATTCCGTTCAAGCACTGTTCAGGGGCGATCGTATATGTCGTTATATTCAAGTGTACGTACACATACTCGTAGGAATGTATCTATTTTATGTACAGTGGCGAGAGAGGGTGACCTGAGGGAAAGCTGATGAGAAATTTATACGATTGTGTATGTGGACTCGAAAAGGGTGCTATCGGCCTTTCCAAGTGCTTCATATGTATGCAGGATAAGATTTCATCCCAAAAGCTACTTATCCAAAGATGGTAAGGAAATTGGTGCAAATCTGAATCTTCTCTTTACACGAACCGGGTAGTGTTAAATCATGAATGGCAAGTGGTGAATTATTGATAAAAATTCTCAACAAATTTTGCTCCAGTTCTCGAAGATTATATATTTTATCCAATTTTTCATTGTCATCTGGTGTATTTTATTTATCCCTAAAGTTTCAGAAGAAGAGCATTAACAAAATTACTTTGAATAATCGACAGTATATTCAATAAAAACTCAGCTTATCAAAATATCAATCAGGCAAAACCTGCAGCTCACCCACGTTGCTCTCAGGCTTGTGGTGATAGAATATATGGCCTCTTCGTTACCAGATATGAGCCATGGAGGGGATGTTTCACGATCAGAAATCAGGCTGCATACATACACACCCACGCCACGTGATTTACGTCGATCGGAAACTACATTTACGACCATGCATCACCCTCCAGCAGGGTCTTATCTCGTTTCTCAGTTCCGGATAGTTGCAAGTTGCCAGTCACTATCCAAAGAGAGAGAGAGAGAGAGAGAACTCTAGAGATTGAGAGAGCGAGAGGGAGAGAGAGAGAGAGAGAGGACTTTATGGGGGTACGTGTGTAATCCGGATAACCAAAAGAGGCCGCAGGGTATGCACCTACTCTGAGCTGTCTCCATCGCACTAGAGACATCTTTTACACGAATCCGTGACTCTCGTACTCTAAAAATAAAACTTTGACTGTTAATAAGCGAAAAGACTAAACTGAGATCATTTAAACTTGGTAAATCGCAAGTAGGTTATGACCTTTTGCTTCTCAGTTACTGCATACACACATATCTGTCTCACGTTCACTCGTTAACCGCTTCCGGCTTACTCGTTGGCTCAATGGCGATAGCAAGTTTCACGTTATCGACATATCACTTTGTGCCGGAGGAGCGTTATCGTCAAACTCCTCTGAGGTCCTTATTTCTCTCTCTCTCTCTATCTATCTCGATCGTTTCGCTCGACTTTTGATTGCGGAACGTTGAGCGAGCTCGAAAGATCTGATGTTCGCTACCGATTTAGCTGACTTTGATAAGTCGATTCATTTCGATCAAAATTATTTCAAGGTATTTAATCGCCAGAACCGTTTTCTACATAAATTTGGAAAGTTTTGAGATTTTATTCTTCCCATATTCAGGTTAAATATTTATCGGTACGAATGATAAAAAAGAAAAAACTATAAGAAAAAAGAATTTGATTTCGTCGCAGTAATTTTAATTATTCGTGGCTATGCATTTTGAGCTTCAGGCGTTCATTCGTTTTTGTTGTTGTTGAATTTCAACTTTGATATATTTGAATTTACCTCCATTGCCAAAGAAGTTCCATATTTATGCATCTTGCTCGTCCTTTAATGTTATTATTTGTCAAAAGGTTTAACGTCAAGAGCACAAAGTATGGATCGTTAGAATGAGATGGAATATTGAATAAGAAGAGGAGGAAAAGGACTTCGCGTGGATGTTGACTTACGGCAGCGGTCTCTTTTAGCCGTCATACTCCAGCGAGTGACAGTAAGCAAAAGCTTCCTGAGCTTCTGACAAATTCTCTCGTACAAACTTTATATTTGATTATCCCAGAAGAGGGTAGATTAGCCTATCTCCTTTTCTCTCTCTTCCTCTCTCTCTCCCTCTCTCTCTCTCTCTCTCTCTTTTTCTCTCTCCATATAGATATACGCCCTTCTTTACATCACTGTCTCTATCTACCTCTTTCTTTCTCAAGTTTTGGCTATGCTCAGCGTCCGTTAAGACGAAAGTTGGTATTTAACGTTGAATCCGGTTAAGTCAGCTTTGTCTAACATGGTTAGTTTTCCGTGAAGGGAGGGGTCGAGTTTGCGTATCTAATGTCTAGGTATGCGAGGATATGTGTATAAACGCATCACGGTATCCACAAGTACGCTAATATGTACATAGAGCGTGTACAAGAGGTCTCAACTCTGCCATACCATCCGATACTTTAGCAATGTCATAAGTTACTGCGCTTTGGAGCAGTGGCGCCAGTGGAAAAGCGACGGTGGCGTCCCATTACTAACTGCGCAACGCGTGACTATAGTATCACTATTATTCGTAGTTGGAATGCTACTGTTCTTCTTGTCACACTGAACTACGGAGACGGCAGAGAATATAGAGAATGGCAGGAACAGAGAAAGAGAGAGATGGACCGAAAGAAAATGAGGGAAGGGGAAGGAGGGGACAGCATCAGTGTGTAGCACCAATATGCTTTGCTAACCCCAGCATACGACCTTCCCACCTCCAATCTACTCTCGACCAACTAGTTCGGGGTATATAGACCCACTGTGGAGAGCACACAACCTCTAACTCTCTCTCTCTCTCTCTCTCTCTCTCTATCTCTCCCTCTCTCGTTGAATCGAGTTAGTCTCTCGGGGCGCTGGGCTCGTTCGAATTACCTGAAAACTTTTGGTACCCATGCACCTATCTATCTCTATATATATTACGCGAAAGGAGAGAACAATACAAGAGCCACGCCCGACGTTTTGTGTTAAGCTCCTTCCACACGATGCTATTTTTCGTATTAAATATTATGCGCGATGTACTTTCGTGAAGCGCATACATTTTGTGTTTCACGTTGAACAGGCATCGCGTGGAACAGACTTTACTTTAGTCTCAAAGTTCTCAGAAGAGAGTGTCTCAGAAAGGGTCTAAGAAAATTCCTTTTCTCTCTCATACGTGCATACCCTTTTTCCCTCTTCACCGATACATAAAGAAACTTGTATTTCTATGTCACTCTCTCGTGTCCAGTTCACCTTTGTGAATACATTCCTGCATTCTTGATTAAAGAAACGCAGTCTATTTCACAGCTGGAGTGAACTCCCATTGGTGCTCTCACGAATGTCGATTAAACGGCGAAAATCCTCGCCCAAACCTACGAGTGTTTGTTTTAGAATAGAATTTCCGGTACGAACGTTACATGCACTTGTGTGTGACAGTACCGGGTGATTTTTGTTTTTTTTTTTCTAATTTTGACGTTTATATTGTTTTGAAACTACAATGAAAACTTCCACATGCATTCTTATCACTGTATTACTCGTTTTTACAAACTTTACGCAAGCCACCGATAACGTTGTGCTAGCTTCGCTGACAAGCTCATTTTTACAATATTCCATGAAGTTGAAAAGTTTCTTCCGATTGAGTTATTCGGAACCAACTATTTCAGGGCTTTCCTTTCTGATTCCAAATACGACAGTTTCATTTGAACGTTCGAACTTCTAACCAACATCTGTCTGTTTCTGCATTATTTCTGCCATGAACCTATCCAGTAGTTGATCAAGGTTACAACTTCATTCGGGATTAACAGGATAGTTGAAGCAGGAGTGCAAGTGTGCAGTCCGTAAACCGCAAGTGGATATCCTTGTACTTGATTGGTGCGTATGGCATACATACTACGTGGCTCAATATCGGATAACCCTGCTGCGAGATCACATGCAAGAAGGAGAGATTTTGATCAGGAATACTGTACACTGCTCAAGGGTCGTGGATGAGGAAACAAGCGTTGCCCATGCTGTGTGGCTGCCCTCAGCGTTGGAACACGAATTATGCAAGTGTCACGGTGATAAGGGCGCTCCCTCTCTCTCTCTCTCTCTTTCTCTTTCTCTGGCATCTCTTCAATGACATACACATATAGACAGAGTAACTCTACGGAACTACCTCAGCCATCAAAAGATCCGATACGAACAATGAGTTGGTATCGACAGACCAGCAAGCTCCGACCTCCCCACATTGAACTCGTGTCTACAATGGGAGTAATAATGTACTTGAATGTTTTCCAACGACTTAATAATATAAATAAATACTTCTAAAAAGTGGAATCATGAATTGTGAAAAGCTTTTTTCGTCAAATTACGTCAATCGCCATGAGTGTGAAGGCGGTAGTTGGAATTTTGGAACGTGACTATTTTTCACAGGGTTCGACCGATTGACTCCACGCAGGAAATTGATGAAAAAGGCCTAAGGCTTTGTTTTATTCCGATTGGTTGAACAGTGTCGACGATTTTCACTTTATGAAACACTAGATTTAACAAGAGATTTATGATGTTTTTGATGTTGACACTCTTCCATAAACGTACTGGTGAAAAAAAACAAACATGATAAAATACGGTGTACCGCAAGCTTACTGAAATTAACTAAAATAAAGTTTATTCAGGTTTGATTTGTTTTTATTCCAAATGAATAATTGCTGTGAAGCAGGGTTCCATTTTTGGAATGATTACTCCCAGCTGATTTGATTATATTAACTTGCATTGGTTCTGTAATCCCGTTATCAGTTAATGTTATCCATCGCAGGTATATGAAATGAGAAACAAATGAAAGTTTTTAATATTATTAAGCCGGTCGTTAAAGAGTGTTAACGAGTGCAACTTTCTCGTATAGTTTGGTTTAGCAATATCGGGTTAGAGATTAAAACGCATAAAGTCGTTTGGCTTTTATAAGTATTATATAGTTGTTTATAGGTGCAACGAATATCCGATGCTTGAAAATGAGAGAGCAAAAAAGAGTGGAGAAAGGTGAGGAGGAGGAAGAAGAAGAGAGAGAAAATATGAAGGATCGTAAAGTATCGCATCTTGGGAAGGAAACGCTTATTAAGTCACGGAGTCCATCATTCTCTCACCTTCGCAGCACCACATCCGCCTGCGGACGTTATTAAACCTTTATTTACAATGGTGAAGATATTTAATAGTGATCGTGGGTCACGCTTATAAATGCTTAGCCGTGTTGGCTTAACGCGCTATTAAGTCTCGAAAATGAAATGGGGATTGATGGCGACCAAGATGTGCCAACATAGTCTCTATATTTAGATTTCATCACCGCAAGATTCACTTGACCCATTCAGCTACGTTGAATATCGTGTTTTTTTTTTTTTTTTTTTCTAATAGTTCACGATTCGTTTATTTATCTTGCTGCTATATTCAGCATCCAATTTTTGTAATATTTTAAGGCTGAACATACAAAAAAAAGAAAACGATTGATTGGAAATTAACGTTTTTCAATGGCAAGCCTCGTCAGTAAAATGGTATTCAACAATTTTAATAAATATTACTCACTTAATTGACCGTTTGGTTAATTCGAATCGTTAGGATGACTGATCCACTTCTATTGATTATATCTGATTGTTAATTCAAATCTATTGATTGGACTTCAGCTGGATATCGCTTTCACCTCGTTCAATCATGGAAAACGGGATAAAAAGGCTCTCAAAAATACGAAATCCTCTTTCCCAATCAACTCTTTCGACAACTACGCTATCGAATTTAATTGGCTTTTCATTTTCATTTACGCCACTTGCTGGATGCAATTAATAGAATAAACTTCATAAACCGTGTGTCGCGGTAGTTTATCGAGTCCCTCATAAATAAATCAAAGATCTTGGATGCTCCTGTTACAGAGGACATGTCTCGTGACATGAAAGACGAATGAATGAGAATAAGATGCAAAATCTTTCGATTTCTTGACGAGTCATAGAATGAGTCTGAACGGAAAATCTTCTGTTCGTATCTTTCGAGAGGAATTCGAACTATCAAAATGAATCGAAGTTTTTGTTAAAGAATCTATTGAAGAATGAAATTGATCAATTTTCGAAGTTTTCAACTTTCCATCTGTTGTTTTTTAATGTATTATTACTTACTTTGGAGTTTTTACCTTTCTTCGATCGACCGGGGAAAAAGTTTACGTGCTGAGATCATATACAATCTCGTTAGAACGTTAAGAACCCAGTTCTTTCAAATTCCCTGTTTCATCCCATTGGATATTTCATTCTGCACTGAATACCGCAGAACGCAATTAGCTTTAAAACTTACTTTTCGCCTTGGCTATTCAGGTGCGGTTAAATATTCACGAATCACGAAGATTAATGACTCTCATATAGAGTCACTGACGATACATTTACCACTTTTCTTGAATTATTCAAATTATTTTTTCTCCTTTTTTACTCATTGAGCTCGAATCGTACAAAAGAAGCGCACAAAAACTCATCCAACACATTAGCGTGTAGCTATTTTTCACTGCTCCGAGAATACATCGAAAAATACTCCCTCGAGGTTTGTAACGATAAATAAAATAATGTTTCATTTGTGATAATAAATATCAGAGCAAACATATTGATAAATGGTTTTTCCCACGAATACTTTCCCGCATTCACGTTCGATGCTAATATTTGTATTCAACGGGCGTCCCTCCAAAAAATATGAGCGAAAAAGTTCAAGATATAGGGGACTGCTTAAAGTTTGTCCACACCTTTTTTTTATATTATTTACGAAGTTACCTAAACGATGAGACAGAAAGATGGACGCGTGATGCGAAGTCGTCACGATCTACGTTTGGATTTATTTTTTATTTTTTGCTAAACGAAAGTCTATAGTCACGAGTTTACCTGACGAACGGTTTCGTCTTCATTGTGTTTTGATAAGAATTGAAAGGAAGCTTATCAAAATATCAACAGGAGAGAAAAGGCGAGAACGGAACGAATCAATGTGTTTGAAGTTGCAGACATGGCTTGGTTAGGCTTGTTAAGGAATTCTTTCGCGGAGGGCCGTGGATTATGTGGGTGCATGAGAAGGACACTCGTCTTCTGTTCGATATTAAAAATTGTAGATGAGCCTTGAACGAACATTTTTTTGACTGTAATTTTTAATAATTCGGTTGACCATCCGATTACCTCCTATTTTTATCGTCGTTACGCATTCCTTATAATTTTTTCTATGAGCGAGGCAGTTTGTATGAGAAATTTAGAGATATTGAGTCTATAAATAATTTAACGTTTCTGAAAGTTAAAATTCTTCGTTAAATGTTCGATAACGAGGCTCGAAATTTTTGCAAAGTGACTGCGGATGCACTTTTACTTTATTGTACATAAAAACCAGTTAATTGTAGAGTACCCGGTTTCTTGAAAGGAATACCTTAATTGACTGTAGACTCTCTTCTTTTTCAAATGCAAAATTCACTCTCAAGTAAATGGAAATTCCTGACAAGCTTTGTTATCTTCATCTAAGGGTAGTCCACTAATGACTTTTTGCATGTTAAGCCAACCTTGTAAATGTATATGACACGGTTTCACTGATTGATCGTTTATCCTTTGTGTGAAATATAATTGTTACGTTAATATGCACAATGCACATAGTAGTATATAAATTTGAATACAATTGCTGAAATAGAAAGCGAGTGTACAAGAGTGACGAATCAAAGCCAGTGGCTTTTGGATATCGAGTTCCGAGGGACTCTTGATCCCAAGAGGGTCGACGTATCCGTAGACCTTGAGTTGTTCCAAGAACGTAAATCCAGGATCATGGAAACTACGTCCATTTTCGCGGGTGATTTTCTCTCAGGAGGACACACATCGGTACTAAGTGCATTCGTCCGTAAATTGGTCGTAGTCCTATAGTTGGCCTTGTTTGTGAACTTTGGTACCTGCGTCGATGGCAGATTTGCGCCGCCAGAGGGACCTCTTATTTATAGTATCCTTCCTCGGGGATTTCCGTGAGAATAGTTTGCCAGCTCGAAAGTGGCTCGAAACTTTGGATTCATGCTTATACGGTTGGGGAATCCAATCTAAAGGACTCGGCCGTTTCACTGATTTGTAATATCGTGATGTGTATTTCAATAAATATCAAGGGCGGGGGGTACAATGAAAAAAAAAGCGTACTTCACACTGTATTAACTTCGATTCTGCGAGGCTCAAAATTCGCCATTAAGAAAACGAGACTGCGATGACTTTGGTTAGCGAAAAGGCAACAAATTATTTGTCTATGGGAACTGAATCGTAGACTGCATTCATTTTGACTAGAATCTGAGAGCAACGCGGTGTTTCGACTCGTAGTTCAAAGTTTATTTCAACTTTGCCGGGATCATTCTGGGGTTATCAAAGGAGAGTTTAAATTTCTAAGAGAACTCATGTCATATATACGTATAGGAAGTATAAAATAGGAAGCAAAGGTAGATCGGAAAGAATGAAATGGAAAAGGACGCGGGTCACAGCTGGGAAATAGGGTTTGATGGGATGGTTATCCATCTAGCGGGTTAGTCAGAGGAGCTGTTGTAACTGGATTGTGCAAAAGCTTGCAGTTTCAGCATCGGTCCGCTTTCTGGACACTAGGACGAAGCTTCTGTGAATATGTGTGTGTGTGTGTGTGGCTCTGAAACCAGACCAGGTGTATATAGATACGTGTATGTATATGAACTTTAGGTTCGCGCCAGAGAAGGGGTAAAGGAAGAGGCTGCGGCAGATAGTGAAGTGAATATAGGAAGCGCAGGATGAGAAGAGGACACGACAGAGAGGTGGAGTGAAACTCTCCGGTTTTCCCGTGCTCCAGAGGAAGCGAATGCTTCAAATTGAGGAAATGTCTCACAGAGGAAATGACTTTTGCCGTAATTTCGTGGAAAACCTACGAAGCGTTCGAATGTCGTTAGGAAAGTCGTACTCGTTTATTTTCCACCATTTCCCCAGCCCCCTTGTGACCACGATTTTTCTCTGTTTTTCCTACTCTTTCTCACCCCCTCTTTCTCTCTCCCTCTCTTTTTCTTTCTGTTTGTCTTATACAGTGCGATTTTTCGTCGACGAAGTGGCGACAACTCTACAGTATCTTTTGGTATGGAACGCTCAGCTTTCCTGCCTTTTCCTCCTCCGGAGTTTCCCGTCACTAATTTTTTGCATCCTTCGCTTATTCCATAAACGCCCTTGTCACGATTTCATTAACCTCGGCTATAAACATCATTTAATTATGAGGGCCGTTGATAGAAACTTACCAGATGCTGGAGAAGCATTTAAGGGACGCGGTTGCTCTTTTTAATCTTGGTAACCACTTTGTGCGATCGGAATAAAAATCGTTTTCCTTTTAATGCAATTGAATCATTCGAATCTTTGTCAAGAATTTCTCACGATATTTCGAATTCAATTTTACGATTACTTGTTATGACAACCTCGTAGGTAGAATGATAATTTTTGGAAATAAAATAAAACGAAGAAAAACGTTACGTAGTTTTATCAGGTAGGCACGAGGAGAAATAAATTGCTGGAAGGTTCCTCAGGCACTTCTTGGTGCAGCATCCAACCAAAGTACAGAGAAAGAGAGAGAGAGAGAGAGAGAAATTATGATAGAGACTTTTGCACTGCACGAGCCTCGGGTCTTTTGGTCGTTAGTCACGATGTCATAAGAAAACCAGAGAACCACTGAAATATGCAACCCTCGAGGGTGTACGTCGCCAACGACGACGAAGTCAACGAAGAGAGAAGCTGCGTCGCGGGTTATAATATAACCTTCTGAGTACAAAGAAACCTTGGATTCACGAAAGTACGGAGCGCGAAAGCCAAGGAGAAGAAAGTATCGCGACACCTAAGAAGCACCGCTACAAGAAGACTTAATGACGGAAATATTGCTCGCATGGCAAATGCTCTTTTAATTTCTAATGGAAATTTCATCGTTAGACCGCCTCATTTTACGACAAAGTCCCTGAGACATGTTAAAATAAAACCGTACTTTTAATGCAAATTTCATGTTCGTTCAAGGCTTATCCACAATTAAGGGACAAAGTTTAGCAACGAAAAAAAAAAAAAAAAAATGCTCATAAAGACTCAACTTCTAATTTCGAGGGAAAAATCTTGATGAGAAAACTAATTCTCAATTCATTTCTCGAATCATGTTTTGTATTTTTTTCATTTCAAGTTAAATAAACACTATTTCGGCTAAAAGTTTCACACACAATGGCATTTAATGGCCAATGTTCTTTAGTGTCCAAATTTGTCTGTCCACTATGTTATCTCTCGATGGAGATAGTGCGGCAATAAAAAGCAGGGTCTGTTATAAATAACGCTGTTGGTGTACCGCACGTTTCGCGCTGTTTCACAACATTGCATTATGCACTGAAATAATGAATCTGCGTGAATCGTAAAATAAAGTTAAACCGAATATTCGCCATTTGTTTTTGTCGAAAAAAATTGGCGGTTCAACGGGTGATGAATCGATGCTCAAAAAAAAGTACAATTACAATGGCAAGTAAATATTGGAAAAAGAATTCGAAAGTGAGGACGTTTCCAATACAATAAATTAGCCCGCTAAGCTCCGTGAATGAGGTTACGCGATCACACAACGTTTTTTTTCGAAGGTACGTGAAAAATATTCCCATTTGAAAAAAATGAGAAAAAAGAAGTAGTAAAAAATCTGCCTAGCGAAGGAACGAAGCTGACTGAGTATTTCACTGTGTATTCTGGTTTTGTCACGAGCAAGAGCGAGTAATAATGAAGAATAATGGTTTTGTCCCACTCTCTATACCACCGTCTATTTAGCGTCTTCCATGCTCCGTCCGTTTCTGGCAGTAATAAAGAGAATTTTGCGATGCAAATTTTCTCGTATATTTTTCTATAATGGGGATTTCCTTTCCTCTTCAGGAATAATCATGGAGGAGAACGTGTACGTCAATCTTTTCGAATTATTCTTTGCGTATATGTCTGCGTGTTCTTCGAAGCTGAATAATTTTCATCCGGAGAGAAGAATTCGTGTATATCCACAAAAGAAAATGGTACTATTTGAATATTGTGTATCGATTCATTACCATATCTTCGTTCGGGACTGGAGAACATTATTTATCCAGATGAAATGTATAACACATAAAAGAAAAAGAAAAATAGATGACGTTAAATGGAACTGAAGTTCGGGAGATTCGAGGGATATCTCTTTCAACCATTCCGAATAGATACTCCAGTGATTTTATTTCCCAGTAACCCGCCGGCTTCGATATGGACAATGAAACAATAACGCTCATTCGCTCTTGGAGACCGTGATCATTGGAGTAGAAAAAAATACGATAAGAGGGATGTTTTGTATCAAGAGTTTCGATATCAGGGGCTGAATTCAAAGCACCAAGTGTAAATGAAGTTGGCGTCAAGACACGCTGCCGCCTTTCTAGAAATACGATAAGAGGGATGTTGTATCGATAGTTTCGATATCCGGGAAAAAAATCAAAGCACAAAGTATAAATGAATATCACATGAAAGTTAAGTCAACGGTTTATGCACGTAGGAGAAAGTTCGGGAAAAGATAAAAAAAAGAGAGAGAGAGAGAAAGAGAGAATAAATGGATCGATCAGGAAGAGTAAAGGGTTCTGATGCTTGTCTTTCTCCAATCTCAAGGGTCTCATCTTCAAGGGAAGTGATCGAGTATTTTCATATTTGACAAGACAAAAGGGCTGTATTGGCAGTAAAGAAGTTTCCCTATAACGAAATACTTCGCCCTATGGGACTTTGATCGCAAGTAACGAGGGCTCGAGAGTAGAAACTACAAAAGAGAATTCGGTGACTCATCATGTGATCGAACGTTTATCGATCACAACGGCGGGAGCCCATTCAATCATTAAGTTGACATTATTTGGAAGGAGTAACTATTCCATGGAGAAAAATCTTTTTACGAAATTCTTATGGGTTTCGAAAGAACAAAAAAAAGAATTTTTCTACTCGATATGCTAGGGAAAGGAAATTGTGTTTATTCAGCAAAGGAGAAGCAGCATCTTATCAGACTATTAAGGGGGATGATTCACCAAGCGAAATTTGAAAATTACTGCGAGAATTCATAAATGCTAAGCTCCGAGGAGGGTGTTAAGCCCGAAAACGGATAGTATTCAAGATTCGACGATGCTGAGAACAACGAAGAGGCGAAAGAGTTCACGACCTTTTGGGACAGTGTATCCATGACGTCGAGTACATGTATATTTTCTGTACAGATATAGATACGCAGTATACTGAGAAGAGGTTTTTTCACGCTTTGCCAGCCCAAGAATTAAGACGGTGAAAAAGCAACGTTGAGAGTATAGAGAAGAGGCAGAGAGAAAGGAACGATAAAACGAGAGTGAATGCACCCCCGGCATGGCCGTGGAATGAATGGAGCTCGTTAGCGCTCTCATTATCATGCAAAGTGGACACGAAAACTGTCCCGTTCGGAGGGTAACTCTATACATCTACTCTCTCCAGTTCCAAGAATCTTGTGTGAGGATACTCCCGATTTCTTGTTACCCTCTTGCATCAACCGCTTCCATAACTGACCACCAAAGGGCTGATACATTTCAAATTTCTCTATTATTGTTTTTTGTTTCTCGTTTCGCCCACATTGTTCGGCCGGAGTCTCCGAAGAGATCACAACGATTCAACACCAAACGATGAACCAAATGAATAATCCTTGGTTTATATTGATATTAGCTTTCGAAACACATTCTATGAAATCTGCCAAAATACTTATGAAAGATGGTTTTCTGGATAATTTGAATGCTTTCCAATTTTTTGTTATCAACTTTGCTGGAAGTTGATATCGCTGGAAAACAGTAAAATGAAGATGTACATCAAATTTTAACCAAATCGGCCGGTTGAGTATCGAGATGTCATGGTTGACAGTTCGAAAAGCTAAATTTCAAAGAAAACCTCGTACAGTCCTGAATTACTTCTATCCTCATAATGTAATAATAAATATTTTGTGAGTAAAATTCTATAGAATCTTTCGAATACTCATTAGCCAAAAATTTTTATAAATTTATCTTATATTTTCTTCTTATTCAATAAATACGTAATATTATTCTTTAGCTTTCTTCGTTCAAATGTATATTCATGCATCATATATTCAGCTTCATAATAGTTGGTTGACGTAAGCCACCCATGTGACTTCCAGTGTGGAAAATATCGAGCACTATTTTATTCACTTCCGGTAAGAAGCGGAAATATGAGAAAAGATGATACAGAAAAAGGGAAGAATATTTTCAAAAGAATTTATCAGGATCCTGCATCAGAGAATACAATTTTTATCTTCTATACACATTTGGAGTATACTATAAATCGTCCACAAGGTTGACATGTCACTTGAGAAAGGGGAAAAAGTCAGGACGATGGATGTTAAGTTTTCTTTAAAGCTTTACCGCCAGCGGAGAAAATACGTGAAGGGATGTTATAAAGCTCGCATGTATATTGGTGTATAATTCTCGTTGACATCAATGATCCAATTCGTCGCCTTTCTTGCAATGTCATGGATTGAAAAACTTTCCTGTCATATTTTCTCCCCGGGTAATATTTGGGAAAACGTTATTTCATTTTTTATTTTTTATTTTTTTCTCATGAAAGGCTAGGATCTTGACGTTAAAGGTTGAACCGAACGTAGGAGCCAAAAATTTCGAAGGGATGTGTTCTAAATACATGTTTATGTGAATTTATATGCCAGTCATTCGGTAAAATGAATCTTGTCAGAGACGAAGTGCGATACGTAGTCACATAATATCGTTCATCAAGCATCTGAATATTTACCTTTCAGCAATTTCCTCTTTCCATTTCACCAAACCCATCCACACCCTTCCTTTTTATCCATTTCGTCAATGGATAAATAACGTTTTAATATTTACTGTGAAAACCTCAATAAATATGAATAATTTCTAAAAACTTTTAATGTGTTCGTAAAATATTTTATTGAAAGTCGTATTTTCGAGTGAAAAAGGTAGTCTCATAGGTGGACAAAGAATCCACCATCAAATGTTCTAATAATATTTGGAATGTTGTTAAACTCATTGAATTTTGAGAGAAATTATTATAAAAAATCCAATGTTGTTCAACACTAAAATTTTCCAACGTAACTTTAAAGTGAAAGGGGGGTTTTGTTGGGATTTTGGTGGGTTTTCAGAATATCCGAAATTCGTGGAACGATACTGCATCAAGCTGTAAGCTCTGAGAGTATGTACAGAGAGTCGTAAAAATGCATCTGGGCAGACGTATTTCTCATCCTCTGCATCCGGAACTTATTTTTCTCGACGAGCTCAAAACAAAACGGAGGGCTCGAGATTCCTCGTCTTTCAGTGGCTCATCTTCTACCATTTGCAATACGAGATATTTAAAAAATGATACAAAGGCTTTTGGCACGCTCTCTTTGCGAACCAGATACTTTGGTGAGGTCGTTCTACTACTTTCGCACGTACTGAGTTGCTTCGAAAAGTTTCGTTGACTACGAGTTCACTTGTTAATTTCAACCAACGAGGCTTTGACTAACGAATCGATTATTTGAATAGTTGTATCAGCATTTCATTTCCATAAACAATGGTCATGAACTATATGATCGTCACATTTGTTGAAACTTTTTTTTATTGTAAACCAAAAAATTAGAGGTTTTCCATTGTTTAGAAAGATAGGAATGTATAGAAAAGACAAAATATTTGATTTAACTTGAAAAAAAAGTTGGCGATGGAAAAGAAGTTTCTTCGAATTCAATTTACGATTACTTGAAATTATTGGATTTAGCTATAGCGAATATTTCAAAAAGATGCTGACTTAACCGTATAAATGTCGAGGGTGGGTTAATAAATGATTCTTCAAATATCTCTGATCTTCTTTTAATTTTGGAAGGAGTGAAAGAGAGCGAGAGAGAGAGAGAAAAGGAGCAGAGATTTAATCTTTTTCGAAACCATGACGGAGATGAGAGGATGATTTTCATACGTAGGCTGGTGGTTGAAAGTCGTGCTGCGATCGCGGGTCCATAATCAGAACACGCTTTACGGTCCTGCACACGTTTTTTTTTCTCGAGAAAGCGCAAACCATTCATTTCTCAGAGGAAAAATGGAAAAGAAGGAAAATAATAAAAACGAATATTCTTTTTATTTTCATTAAAATAAAAAGAACGCGGGCCGCTGCCGTCGTGCGAAATGAGGAAAGTAGTGCCGAAGCGTAAATGGGAGAGAAATAGGCAGAGTGAGAGCGATAAAGAGAAAAAGTGAGTGAGAAGGTGTAACAAAAAAAAAGAGAGAGAGAGCAACTTTCGTTAGTGAGGAACGAGACGAGAGTGGGAAACTCACAGATAAAACGAGGGACGAAATTATAGATGACATAAGAGAAAGAGGAGGAGGACGAGGAGGAGGGGAGAAAGAAGAGAAAAACAGAAGCGATGAGCACCCAGATTCACATGGGCAGCCTGGTGAGAGAGAAACAAGTGAGAAACGTGGAATGAGTAAAGCAAAGTATAGCAATGAGTGTGGAGGGAAGAAAATGGAGTGGGAAAGGGAGAATTTTGAGGGAGGGATACATCGGAGTATAGCACGAGGGAACGAAGCTTTATTATTGTTATTCACGGTTTTGTAGCGTCATAACCAGACGAGCGGAGATGCTGCATCGGTGGAGAGAAAAAAGGCAAAGAAAAAACTTTTATATACTACATGAGACACAGAGATATATTATGAGCGAAAGCGGAAATGTAAAAGAGATGGAAAGGAGGAAAAGCGTCAGTTTCTGAATCGTATTTCTGTGTGCAGTGTATAACCTCAATTCTTGTTCACTCAACAATTAATACCTGGCGCAATTTGGGTTTGCTGTTAAAAAAAAAAAAGTAGTAACAGAATAAATAGGCACGAGAAGGAGGGTGGACTTCTAACTAAACCTTCTTGTGCAAAATGCAAGTACAAAATAGCAAAATTAACGTTTTTGATGTGTTACTTCTTCGGAGCATGCACATTTGATCAAATTTCTTCGATTATCTTTTCCTTCAACACCAACGAATTTACAGACAGAAAAAAAATCAGCCTGGCCAAACTCAACAGCCAAAACTGACTGCGACGTAGCTATAAAACAAATTTAAAGACGTTTCAATACTTTCGAGCCTTTATCCTTCTTTTGAAATTGATAATGTATAAGACATTTATTTTCTGTTTAATAAAAGAATCGTTATCGTTTGTGTGGATTCCATCGTAAAAGAAAAATTTGGTACATAAAAAGACGACGCTGGTGGATCGAACTTGACAGAATTACGAACGTGGATATATCGTTTGGGCAAATACACTGATGCTCAAATGTCTAGGTATGTATGTCGTTGTCATATGGACCTCGGAATCAGCACGATGTCTAGATAGACAGGCTTTTTCTGTTTATACGGTAGAAAATGAAAGCTCCGGTACACTTTCGTTGGCTTTAACCTCCATGTCGTGTATTCATTCTTCTTGGAAGAAAGAACCAACCCATTTCATCTATATCTCTATCTTATACAGTTTTGTGTATATATATAAAAAGAGAGCGAGAGAGAGAGAGAGAAAGAGAATACTCCAGTGTCAATTTATACGACCCCGTCCTATCGTATCGAGACCGTCAATTTCTCTCTACAATTGCTTGGCTTGGCCAAGCTCGCGCGATTCAACTGAATGTTGAGATAGAAGATCCTCCTACAAGCTATGAAAACCTGGATTTGGAAAGCGACCTCGTTAGGTCGTTGTGTTTACGAGGCACGATCTCCGAATACCCTCTCACTCAATACGAAATGTATTCCAATCCTCTCAAACAACGGCGTACAGCATCCATTTACAATAGGAATCTCCCTTCGCTTTGCTTAATCTTCAAGCTTCGTAATTTCAGTTCCCTTAGAGACTCTAGACCCTGTTGATTAAGTTATCCACAGCATACTTCTCGTACTGTTAAACTTTTTTATAAAAATCGGTTATGAGGTTATCAGAGTACAGAATAAAATTTCGTTACTTTGTCGAAGAGTATTCTTTTGCAGAGTCACGTCGTCGGTTGAAGTGATATTCAAGAGAAATAGTAGAGTATTAATGTCTCAAAAGGAAAACTGTTGAAACGACTTGATATACCGGAATACAGTACAGTGGTTTCGTATCCATTTTTAGATTCGTCACGGCCTAATGAAGGCTGCCAACTCTGTAGGACCCTTAACGAAATCTTTTGAATATTATGAGGACCAAGAGCCCAGATGTGTGTTCAGACAGAAAAGTAAGGTAGGGGTAACGGAGTGTGAATTGGGGAGTGAAAAAAGTATTCGTGCGATACGAATTTGCGGTTGAGGAAGAAGAAAAGATCGAAATTAGAGCACGAGGGTTGGAATTCATGAGAATAGAAAAGGGGGATGGGCGGGAATTTCAAGAAAGTGGAAGTCGGGAAACACCTTTACAGTTCGTCGCTTTCTCATTCATGAAAGCAGTTGAGAAGGAAAAGGGAGAAACAGAGAGCGAGAGAAAGAAAGAGAGAGAGAGAGGAAGAGAAAAGGAGGCTGAATCATGTCCCTCCCTTCACTTTAGACTTACTCTTCGCTCTCTCCGATGAGTTTCTGCAATTCAAATCCAAGTCCCAAACAAGTCAACGAAGGAGAAGAATGCACTACTGTATCTATACTTATACATAAATTAAAAATTTAGTCGAGCCAGGTTCATCGTTTCCGCTCGTTCTAGAAACTTATTTGCTGCATTCATATCGATCGGAAATTCTGGTATTCAACTCAACGAGAAAGGATATGAAAATTCATATAGTTCTCTTCACGAAATAACAATAAGATCGTTGTGTGGGTAATTCTCCACTATTTCAGGAGTACACTGTGTTAGAAAAAAAACTGTCATTCAAAAATCATCTTTATTTGTTTTAAATATCATTGCAAATAAAAATTCATATCAGTTTTAATCCATAGTGACAGCGAATTAAGTTAAAACCCTTCTTGGAACCAACCAAAAAACGATACTGACCCTAGTGTCTCGAAAACCCTCGGAATCTCGGAAAAAACTCGAAATCTCGGAGTTTTTTTTAATTCTGAGGGGAAAAAATGAATTGTCAACTGTTTTGGAGCAAGTTTTCCAAAATGGTAGAGAATTGTCCATGTAACACCGACAGAAGTTAATCCAAAAGAAAAAAAAAGTCGATTTTTTTGAAGTATTCAAATTCGATGTGAGAATAAACGAATGACAAATTTTGAACGAAATCTTTATCACTCCATGTGATTAGGATTTATGGGGCACTGTTCGCCCAGAGTACGACGGCGCATATAGTGCTGTGCCTCATAATTACCTCAGGCTCGTACATATATGCGAACACATGATAAACATAACATGCAAGTTTCGTCTCTGGTTACGATTGGGTTGGATAATGACGAAAGTTCTTGTTGTTGAAACAGGGAATTGTGGCGATGCGTAGTTACTGTACAAACTGTATATTCAAACGTGTAGATATTATGCTATAGATACAACGAGAATGAAGAGCATTGACATTCGAGGTGTGATAGTCGGCATATACGTTAAGGGTGTTTCATGGTCGTTGTGTTCCTCTTGCTTCTCTCATCATTGAGACGAAGGTTTGACGCCGCTAACTAAGCTGCACTCAACTCAATTATAATGACTTGAGGGTGACGACAGTGGCGCCGCATCAAAGCTACAAGGCCCTTAAGGCTCGACCTCGAATACCTTATGTTCATGGGGTTGTGGACTGCGTGCAACCGGGTCATTTGTAGGGCCTTTGGGCCAAGACATGAGCCGAATTCGAGGTGATAACTCCCTGTGTCTTCAACTTGCTGTCCACAGAGGTTCAACGTGTTAAAAGCTCAAAGGAATTCGTGGAAACGTTGCAACGTTTGTATTTCAGAAGAGCCCTTCGTACCATAAGGGCAACGCTTCAGGGCTCATTGAACGGAATTTATTCGGTGATTTTTATTTATGATTATATGGAGAAATGACAATTTCATCGGAAGTAAAGAACATTTCTATGAATTTACCAATAAAGTCAATCTGTCTTTGTTGGAGTTCTTGACTTCATTAGAAGGTAAGCATTTGCTTTACAATATCATTTCGTACGGTGTTCATCAATATAATTTCCAATAACTACGTAGAATTCAATGTCTTTTACTAATAAAATTCATTTGCAGCTGCGCTCAATTAATTTCTCTGCGTTGAGAGTATTATCGGCTTTGGAGCTCGAGGACAGTCGCACCGATGATTTTCCGATAATTACGTATGGGTGCATTTGAGAGCAAAAGAGGGAGAGAGAGAGAGAGAGAGAGAAAGGGAGGACGACAGTGAGAGAGAAAGAGATACAGTGATACGAGAGAGAAACTGCTAACGACATAACAGCCGTCTAATTAGAGGAAACCACAATCTGATAACATTGGATCTCCGATCCTTGCCTGGCACTGTACAATATCAATGATGCGAATGTTACTATAGAGTAGAATTCTGGATTTTCGGTCCGCTTGATATATTAAATTAATTAATTATTAATTTAATTCAATCAACGTTTCAATCACTCCTTCGTCTTTATATTTCATCTCATCAAATTATCATTTCTATGAAAATTTACTCGAGCTTTCATTCACTCTGATGTTTATTACGACCGGGAAAAAAAAAACAGATAGCAAGAGTGAAAATGAAATAAACAAATACTGCGAGAATATGTAGGACAAGTTTCTACAAAAACCATTTTAAATAGGCTTGAAATCTCTTGAGATTATTATTATTATTATTATTTGACCAAAGAAAAATGCAGAACATCTTATTCTTATTCAGAACGACGAGGTAACTGACTTTTGTGCGAATGTTGAAGAAAAGAAAGGTTGTTCATTGAGTAACGCGTGTATGGTTGAACCACGAAATACTATACATATTTACATGTACATGACATTTAAGCGGTGGGAGCGTTGAAGACGGATAGTCGGAGGTTGTCGTGATTCTCCAGAGGTTCCCTCATGCAGACGATATATAAATCTGGGCGTTCTGCCGGGACTGAGTCGAGGAGCTGTATTCCGCTGATATAAAATCATCCGACAAAGACAGATTGTGTATTCACCGCACGAGTGGATGGCTTCGCCATGACCGCGCATCTGACGGCGTACTCCTCGGCTCTACACAGGCCATTCAATGTTTGCACACGCACACACCCACATAGACATTCATTGTGATAGAATTTCTTCGATTTATCCAAAGTTAGAGGGTCTTGAGATAAGGTTATTTGCAAAGGTACGAATGTGACTAAATTGTAGTTGATAAATATCGAGAATTTATTGTTAAATTGTATAAAAAGAACAAAAGTACGAACAAGACTTCGATCAATTGTGTCCTCATTTTTCACTCGTTTTATATTATCTTTTCGGGGGCTACAGATCGATCAGCTCATCACTAAAAAGAAATGGGCTCATGCGAGCAAGCGCTTTCACATTTTTTTTTACGCCACACCCTTACGAAATCCCTTCGGGAAAGTAATATTAATTGACAACAAAAATAGGGAGCGGAGATGGAGGGTGCTTGAGTGTGCAGTCGTGTGAAAAAAAGAGAGCTTCATCAATCATAATCCATCGCGTTGTAGCTTCAATGCACTTCGGTATATTTTGTTCTATAATTTCTTCATAATAACAACAACAAGTATTATCATTATTGTTTTGTATTGTTCGCATAATATAATGACAATCTTTGATTGCGATTTATTACTCTTTTCTATTTTTTTTTCATTTTTTTTGTTATTGTTCCTCCATCCTTGCAACTTTTTATAAAACCATCCCATCACATTTAGCACACTTTTTCCCCATCTCACTGTTCCTGTTCCCGCAAAGCCACTTTTTCCTAATGCACTACTAGGCATCGCATTTGCACGAAGACCAAAGTAAACTGTGGAAACTCGGAACGATACTGGCAGCCGTGACTTTTTCCTGAGTTCCCGTTGGTTGACACCATCAGAAATAAAAATAAAAAAACTATCTACCCCTCATTGAATGACACAGAAGCCCGTATATTGCTAAGTGGTCGACGCACCCCCCCATTGCTGTCATTCGGTATTACAATAATTATTTAATCATATTTATCATTTTTATATATCCATATGATTATTATTGGTATCATTGAAAATTGGTAAAGAGCGTAGAACTCGACTCGGAACCACACGTTTATCGTTCAAAGTGCAACGAAGTGCTAAAGCTCAAAAGTCTCTAATCTGCAAAGACGTCATTAACGAGAAGCCAATTAACGTACACTGGCTGGTGCCCGAACCAGTTCTTATCCATTTGTACAAGTTTTAACCGTGAAAGATTGCTCGAGGTTGGGATTTCGACTGGTGAGCTTTTCTCACAGTGTGTCTCGTCGTCGAATTCACGCGCATCGTCGCGTCTGTTCTAAAAGCCAGTCAATTGTCCCTCATCAACGGTGAGGAAAACTCTCTCGCGGCAAGGATTTACTCTCTTCTTCTTGGCAATCTTAGTGAAGGATAAGAAGATAGAAATAGGTGAGGCAAACAGAGATGAAGAGAGAGAGAGAGAGAGAGAAGAGAAAGAGAAACGAAGAACGAGAGAAAGAGAGAGAGAGAGGGGGGAGAGGAAGAAGGTTGAAAACGTTGTCAAGAGCGGATTCTCTCAGGCCAAGACCGCGGGAGGAACGTCCTCTTCCATTGTATCTCGACTCGGCATTGACTCTCTGCCACCGAGTAAATTTTGCTCTTAGCCAAAGCTCTAAGCAATAGAGCTTATTTTCGATCTCTAACCCCGTCATCGCAAGGAAACATCTCTCATTTTCTCTATTATTTTCTTCGTCTACCAACGAAAACTTGTCTTTTGCACAAGATATATATTTGAAACCTAAAAACCTTTACTTTTCCATCGTCAGCTTGGAGAAATGTTTCATTTCTTGTGTTCTACGTCGGGCTGAGTTTACTGCTAAAATTTTGTGGTAGCTACAAAAGTGCATGCACATCATTTACGTCCCTGCCTGAGCCTTGTTCTACCGACGTCAGTTATATGTCGCTCCCGTATGACAATAAACAACCCTATCGGCCAAACGACCTATCTTTCTGTCTCTTCCATATCCTATAATGTATATACAAAACAACATCGTTACCGTTGAAAGATAAAACCGTAAAAGTTATGTGTTATTAAAATATAAGGTTGAATATAAAAACACGTACGCTACGTAGAAACGCGGGCGCGTGAATCTTCTCGTTTGCATACACATTATGTCCTACTTTATATTCATTCGTCTAGGGCAGATAAAGGTTTACGGTATGTCGACTTTCTCTTAGTCGTGTGAAAACATTTTATTTCTTTCGTACTTGATAGTGTGACATTATTCCTGACATAAGTATTTTGGGTGTATACGCTTTAATCGTGAATAATTTCACGAAAATGATATAATTCAACGACATATATGACGAAGAATGACGGAGGCTTTGATTATTTCGTGACGAAAACCCGTGACTAATTGATTAGAAACCATAAATATTCTCTCACTGCTCTTCCTTAACCCTTACTCCGACTTCCGGAACTTCTTTCACAAATAGGAAGGATGAAATTGGTTCAGCCTCAATTTCGACACATCGTCGCGTAAAATCCTCCACAAAGTTCCCAGATCCCGCGAGCTTTGATCACATCGTGTTGAACCACGCGGAAATAAAATGTGTCGTTCGAGGACTGAGAAAAAAGGATCAAAAGGTCATAATAGACTGTGTACGTGTCAGAGTATGAGTGTAAGAGAGAAAGAGAGAGAGAGGGAGAGAAAGAGAGAGACAGAGCGAGAGAGAGGGCGCAAGAGAGTGAGAGAGGATAATAGTGAGGGTGAGGTCTTCGAAAAGAAGATATAGGAATAGTGTGGTGCAAAGTATTATGTCGATACCACGAGGCCGTAAAATCTGTAGCAGCCGGGTCAATCTCACGACGCCGAAAGTGCTTTGCTGTTCGTGCATTTTTCCTCCTATATCTATTGCTTTTTTCGTCAACTTTTTATTTCTAAACTTTATTTTTTCAACTTGACGGCATGAACGACAAGGTCGAGCAGACGACATCCGGAAAGTCGAAGTCTTGATCGGGCGTTGTGTGTGTATGTCTGCGTGGGATCGTGAGAGTCGGTAACGCGAAAAAGAAACCTCCGTGGTGGCAGACATGGAAGAAGCGCCAATTCCCTAGCTGGATAGCACATCGAGAGGAGGAAAGGGGTGGGCGAGAGGAAAAAAAAGAAGGAGTAAAGTTTCGACGAGGCTACGAGGAGCAAAAGGCTTAGGAACCAACCGCAAAACTGGCAATCCGCAGCCTAACCTACGATATATACAGTGTGTGTGTGTGTGTGTGTGTTTGTTTGTGTGTGCTCTCTTAGCTTGTGCCACCAGTGGTGCGAAAGTTTCAACGAATTCTCGGCGCAACGCCGCAAGGTTTTGTAGAACTTGACCAGAGAAAATCATTCCCGCAGAGCCTTCTGGCACATACTCACACATTTTAACATGTGCAGATACACTTACGAAAATTTCTTCTTTTTACGAATTTTCTTTTTGTTGCCGACTATGTACCAGGCCCTCGTTCGACCATTCTGAAATTTATACAAGAGTTTCGAGACTCGATGATACACACAATGCAGTAGAATAAGAAAAAAAGATACAAGATGGTGACCTGGCTTTGGTAAAATATCCTCAATAATACGATACAACTTATAAATTGCATGCGGCTCGGGTAAGCTTTTCTGCAGTTGGTAAAAGTTCGATGAAATTTGAATGCACAGCTCACCAAATTGTGCCTGACAATCTCTGCCAAGAAGTATGACTCTTTGATATTGTTTTTTTTTCTTCCGATTCACGAGTTTTTTTTCTTTACTTCTCTTACTTTTCATCCGTCTTTAACGAATAATATTTCCGAAAGGAAAAGTCGATAGTAAGAGAGATGAAAAATTGCAGCAGGCGGGAATAAAGTATTTCTAGGAGCGACGGATGCATTCGAGCAAAACGGGTATTCATTCATCGATGTTACCGCGAGGCTGAAAGAGGGAAAAAGAAAAGAAGAATCTTTCAGGCAGAAATTCCTCGATAATGGAACGTTGGAAGGGAAAGGATTGATTGTGGTGCGAAAGTTTCAACGTGCCAGGAGATGCCAAGGTTTCAGGACTGAGGACCCTCGGATCGCAAGAGTGCGAATGATTGAGTGAGAGCACCAAGTTTCGATGTTGCATTCTAGAATTTGATACTTATTCAGGCGCTTAAAAAACAGAGAGAATTTTTTAAAAAATTCGTCCGTTGACAGTTGGAAAAATAATTATGGCACTGAAAAACAATACATTTCAATTAACGGCTTTTCTTTTTTCTATCACCAGCCAGTAGCGGCCATTTTTGTGTTTATTAATCGAGGATATTCGTAATTGCCAATCCATTATTTTATTGGATTGCAGTCATTTCGCACCATCAAAAACTCAGAAAAGCTCACTCCCCTCCAGCGATTAATGGGCGAGTTGGTGCGTGGCTAAGGGGTCACCGAACCACGTACTGACCTCGCCTGGGGCTGCTTAACTTGAAGGTCAACGAAAGCACACATCGACCGCACACCCCCATCGCTGTCGGGATTGTCAATGTAATTAAAAAACCAATTCAAATACGCCGAAAGCACAATGTCCGACGGTATAAGATGTTTCAAAAGGTTAGCTATAAGACTGTTGCACAACTATCAGTCGATAAAGAGAGAGTAAGACAGAGAGAAAGAGAAAAAAGCGTGGTTTGAAGAGGGTGAAAATTGAAATTAAATTAGTCTCAAGACGCTCTCTGCAGCTAAACGAGAAGGACACGACAGGAAAGTCGATGTAAAATACGATGGAGTAAGAAAGGAGAGAAAAAGGAAGAAAATTAATTGCACCTCGGTCCAGAATACAAGGACGAAAGGCGAGAGACCCCACTTTTTCTTAATAGTTTTTTTTTTTTTTTTTTAATCGAAAGGGTGTCTGGCTCGCCATGTCACATTGGTGGATAAATGGTACTTAGAGAAAGAAAAAAAGTTCGTAGACACTTTTGAGCAAACTTTACGACGCAAGAAAACAATATACAACATGATCAAATTCGTACCATTTACATTTTAATAGTCACCGTTTTTCTCGAGGGGAGGATATAAATTCATCATCATTCCAACGGAAGTTTCAAAATACTAATAGCCTTTTTAATTTATTTCAGACAAATCGCATTTTCAAAGATATTGGATAAATTGCATTATAAAGTTGCATCAAGTTTTGTAAGTCCTCCAATTTTGTTTCTAAATGTACGCGCATCTTTAAATGCTATCGTGATGTAAAAAATTGTACATGTTCTTTGTGATTTTACGCTCCGAACAAGTGGTGTAAGCACATTTCTTTTGAAAAAAGTAGGAAAACCAAAGTGTGAGAGGTTGTGTGTGTGTGTGAGGAAGAGAAAAATACAGTCGACGAGAGTGGCATAGCCAGCGTGTAATGTTGAAAAAAGGAGCACGTGAAGGAACAAAGGGCAGAGGTAAAGGTACAAGGCTCGGAGGATCCGTTGGGTAGATGGTAAAAAGTCATGGAAAGAGCCAAGTGTAGCAAGGGGTCGGGAATTTTAAAGAGACGTCGCGACGCTACCGCCGCTACCTCGAACTCATCTCCACTGAGGCCTCTATGACTATTTTTTTTGTTCTCCTTTCATCTTCATCTCTGTGGTTGCTGCCTCTTGACGGTTCACCCGCTCACCTCTGTTACTTGCAAAAGTTTTTGCCCTTTAGCCCCTTGCGGTATTCTTTTAATGTATATATTTGCATAGATATAAATATACAGCCGAAACTGGTAAAAGTTTTACTTTCGTTGTAACTTTGCATTTTGAAGAATAATTCTTAGGGAATTTCGTGAGATATTCCTGCGTCAAATACTGGGTCAATGCCTCTGAATGTCCATTCTCTTAACAGGATGTTCTTGACACTACAGCTACCTGCGTTTGATATTATGCATAATATTTCTTTGTGAATGATACAGAAATTTCATGAACAAACGTTTAGTAGTATATGATGAAATAAGGAAGGGAAAATAGAGTCATTGCAATTAAAATCACCTAAAAGATCGATGGGTTGTTCAACCGATAATATTAAATTGTATTTTGAAGATTTTCCAACATGTCAAATAAATATTTATCAATCAATTCTCCCAGAATTACAACAGAGAAATATTATTAAAAAGTTTTAAAGTTATGATCCTACAAATTCTGGATTAGGAGAACAAAAGGATTATCCATTTAACCTCGGGAAGCCAATGGTCAATGTCGCCATGAGTCCTTTCTCAAGAACCCACAAACTTCGGCCCCAAGTGACTATTCTCTGAAATTCGTTGTAAACGTAGGTCTCGAGTGGTTGATACTTGTACAAGACGAACTTTGCCTCACGAAGCCTGAGTTAAGCTTCTAACAGCGTATACAGGAAAAGGTGAGGTTTAACAATCTATGCACATACTTTATGAGTTTAGAGTTTCATGTGCAGATAGCTCTTAGCCATAAATTTACTCCCAGAAGCTTGGATTGACTCTACAAGTGCACAACTAGGTCATTCAGAAAATCACTTAACGTCATTTAAAATTTAATTTTCACAGTGCATTCGTCGATTGTAAGAGAGACTTAATTGAAATCCAAATGAACATTGTGTGGAATCTTGGACCTGATTAACATTTCGATTTGCTTTTCAACTGTTTTCGACCTACGCACGAACGCATAATCGTTAGTTCTTATAGCTCTCGAAAATCCTACCTTGTGCTTTGTACGATGACGATGATGTTGATTCGATCTTGGATGTTCAATGCTGACAGTGGCAACAACGTGCTCGGCCGAGGTGGTAGGTCCGGGATTTGAATTTATCTTAGATGACCTTGGATGATGTTGGGCCCGTGGCGGTGGTGGTGGCAATGTGTCAAGACACTGTGATCGATCCGGTGTCCTTGGTTCAGGTGGCTTTTCCATTTCGTGGCACCGACATATTCCACTGCCACCTGGTCCGTGTGTCCCATTGCCACTTGAACCACCGCCACCGCGCAAACCTGCGCTCAGGGCCGCCGCAGTCAGCTTGCTCGCGTAATAATACATCGCGCACATTTATCCGGCGAGAGCTTAACACCACGACCCGAACGCCACCTCAATCTGGTCATCACTGACGTCGATGACGATTTGTTTTTATCCAATTACAAAATTTACACTTTGACCAACTTATCCACCACGTTTTTATGAATTTATATAACCTTTCGCAACTCCACCTTCACTGGATCAACGGAAGATCGAACGAGTTAAGTTTGCTTGTCGATTAGAACAGTTTTTTCTCGATCATTGCTATATTTTTTAAATTACAGCTGGGGATCGTCAAAAAATAAGTTTTATATCGCACATGTATCGCCATATTTTCTAAACTTTTTTCCTCTTAACGTCGCAGGCTAAAACGATTCAATGTGGTTTATTTGATTCGATGATTCAAACCAATCCTTGACCGATCTTATCATTTTTCCGACTTCCTTTCTTGTTCAAATATTCTAATGGATTTAAAACATTAGTTCACGGTAATATCTAAATTGGTCCATCTATTCGGTGCCATCAAACCACGAGGGAGGAATGGAGCAGCAAAAAAATGAAAATAAAAAGAAGCTTAAAACCTGGCCGTATGATAGAATGAAGGCATGGAGCAGAAGATACAGCACGGAGTGCGAGGAGGGTGCAGTCCGGCATTTCGATCGATTCTTTCTCTGACAAAAGGCCGTTGTTTATGACGACGGGGAGGCCGGTAGTCTGCCCGAGGACCGATCCCACTGTTAAAATTCGCGTAAATCTTGCTGTACTGTCTATAAAAGTCGAACGGATTGTGAGGCCGAGAACTCGGCCGATTTTCTCGCTCGAGAGATGCACCAGAACATTAAAACGAATCTAGAAATTTACCGTGACGGGGACGAACGAGGCAAAATTGTTGAAAGCCTGTTTCAAGGATTGTTCTGCCAGAAACGCACGCGATCGGCACTTTGACACAATTCGACGCGAAAGAGAAAATAAAGCGCAGACAAAAAAGTCAATGGGAATGAACGCAACATTCCAAATGGAAATATCCACAATGGCATTTCGATATGAAAGAATTCGAAATCCCATGGCAACAGTAATTATGTCAATTACTCTGATAATTCATCGAATTTTATCGATTATTTCGGTTTTTTTCGCAAATGCACGATTCATCTTCTAAGTTACAAAATCTAGAAGGTTCGCATTTATCTATTTCCAAATGTTTTCTTCATTTTCGATTCTGTTTTCAACTGATATTTATAGAAGAAGTCGTAATGTTTATATTTTGATAAACAAAAGAAAACGTCTGTAAAATCAAATTAGAATATTGACAATGTTGAAAAGTGCTCAAAGAGCATATTCCATGTAAATTTGATTGGAATTCGATACATGTCGTCGTATTTGAAGGATGATGAACGAATAGGAATCATGATCAAGGAAACCAAGAATGCATGCTCCGAAAATCGATAGCGTACATGAGAGTAGTGCACGAGAACTCTGAAGGGAGCAAGATATCGTCTCCCTTGAATTATCGCAAGAGCAATTACAATCAATCTCAAGGAGATCCCATTCGTGGTGATTCGTGATCGAGACACGTGCGTCGACCTTACCACTTGTGTAAATATAATCGAACAGTAAATTCTATAGTTCGTTAAACGAAATCATACTGTGTAATCCACGCCTCAAAGCATCGAGTTGTTATGTGAGGTACGTTTAACAATGCATCGTTAAAAAAAGCCCTCCTAGTTGATCAAAATTTAAAGGAGACGCCTGAACGATACAATTAAAAGCTGTTATTCACAGTTACATGAAAAAAATATCCTGCAACAATTCATTCATATCGAGAAAAATACAAAAAAGAACGAATCTGAGCAAACAGACAAGCGAGTATTTGTTTTTTTTTTTTTTTTTTTCAATTCTCGATCAATATTATGTTATAAATTTCTGTATTGAGAATATTTTATTATTACGAATGATTTGCATTGATTCGAAAAAAAAACGTTCTGGATTTCGAATATTCTCAGTTGCTGTCATATGCAAAAACGCCCGTTTGTTACAGGATGTAAACAACGTTTCGTTTTAAATCAAAAAATACACTGGGGAGAACAAATATTAAAAACTATTTTTTCGATCGATCCTTCATTCGTTTACTCTCTCTAATTAAACGTTCGGTTGTTTTCGAACTTTGCGGCAGGTTATTGCACAATGAATTTACAATGTGGAAGATTACAATATGAGTTTTCCTCGAGTACACAATCGGGTATCCTCCAAAAACAAACCACGTGATGTGGCTAAATATTCATACATTACAAGATATACATAATTAGCTGTAATACCCTGTGGATAATACGTGGATGTATGAGGGTCTGTGTGCACGAGTCGAAAAAGCGTGAGAGATCGAGAGAGGCTAACCTGATTACGGTATCAATGAATTATATCGACATTGTCACCGCGACTGAATCAGTAATTATTGTCCGTTCGATCGTTTCAAGCTATGGAGTAGGCTCATTGTGCATATATAAATGGTGAAATGGGTCTCGGGTTGGAGTTCGCACAATTTACCGATAGAGACGTGGGCGAGAAGGGGGTAGAAGGTTGTTGGAGTTTCGGGGAGATTCCCTCCGTCATACAAATATGCTTCGCAGTAGAGTTTGCACTGGTTGCCTCAATTCTGAATACTAATTAACGCAACACGTTGGTATAACTACTGTTCAATGAAATTGGCGTGCGTTGAAAAGATGAGAGGAGCGAGAGAAGTGGGGACGGGAAGTGAGTGAGCGCCTCGGAAAGTGTCGTCTGTACGTCAAAGTAGAAAAATGAGAGGTGGCGGATTGTAAAAAAAAAAAATGTAATAACCTTAAAGAATAAAAAACACGTTAACGATCCAAGTAGGACGGAAAAAAATCTGTTGAGGTATAACGATCGCTTTTCTCTACGATGTTGCATCGAACCCGGCATATTCGCACGTGTTTACGGAACCGTTGGACTTATAAATCTTCCTGCTATATATTTTCCCATGGAGCTAGATGCATGAGCGTTTTTTCACATTGACGGTAGAATGCGACAAAAAAAATTCACGTGAATATGTAATACATTCACCCTGGTACGTAAATGTATATTTATGTTTACGAGAGCATACATGGGATTATATATCGATATATTTGTCCGTACCATGTGGGCAGTCGAGATCCATTGGAAAACTGTCTGAAACGCCGTCATTAATAACGTTTTGCCATCACTTGCAGCGTCGTTCAATCAGGAAACAGTGAAATTCCGAGGAAACTAGACTTTGACGAGAGATTCGGTGGTCATCGCCTCTTCGCTACATATTTAATTTTGTTCCGAAACAAATATTACAAGGCGAGAATGATATTTTTATTATAAAGTCATGCCGTTCGATCGTTGGAAGAGATAATCAAGCAATAATGCTAAAACTTTTGTGTTCGTTCATTTTTCATTAAATGAGTTCGTTGCATATATGATTAAAAGTTACTTTCTCTTTATAGCAATTTTTAAACAACGGACGAAAGGTATCGAGTTTTGAGGAAACGGGACAATTAATTGAAATTCCTCGCTGGTTGAATTTGTTTAATATGAGACTGAAATTAAGAGTCACGGCAGCGAATCGTTTTGAGAGTTATGCAAAAGCATACAACTATTCCTTTATACAATATTTGTCCATTTGAGGAGAAAAAATACACAGTTTTTTGCGATTGTCGAAAATTTACCTCTTTTCATATTTTACGTGGCGTATTTTTGTGTGAGTTTGTGCGCGTGTGGATCAAATCGGGAATTTATCCGGATAAACGAAACACACAGAATTGCTGGGCCGCTTTCTGTTTGCCCGATATTGCTACCGCGGCTGGCGCATAGCCGTTAAATAATGTGGCGATATAAAAGAGTCGGAAATTAAACGGTCGCGAAATCCATGACCAGAACGGATTTCGTCGTATCGCGAATTTGCAAACGACGACTAAAAATTTCGTGCCTATCGGTCCGATTAGGTCAATCGATATTGACTTCTGATAGTGTTATTTGCGAGTCGCCAAACTGAAACCTTATTAACCGTAAATCAGTTATAAATTAAATACCCTTTGTTGTACGAATAATGGCTAAAATTTCCACGCGCCAAAAAATAACCGGAACGAAATAAAACCGTGCGAACCATTGAAATTCATCGACGAAATTTATTTGAAAGTTCTGGTTAATTAATTGTTTGGAGGTGACAGTTTTTATTGAAAATAAAAGAATATTCAACAACGGTGCACGACAAAGTTTCGCGACTAATTACTGTTTGCAGTTGTAGAATCGAATTCCAATTATTCTTTTGTAATAATTCGCTTCGATTTCCATATTCTTTGACTTTTTCAACATTTAAACTTCATTTGGTTTTCTTTTTGGCAAATGAATCCAATAAAGTTCGTTAAATGATATTTCTTGTTTTCGACTTTTTGTAAATAAAAATTCGAACTTACGATTAAAAACCTGGCAGTATCTGATCGGAAACATCGCAAAGCATTGAAATTCAAGTAAAAAAATGTCCTCCCGCAAGATGGAATCAAAGATTGGAATACTTTCGTGATTTAGAAAAAAAAAAAATTGGAGAATCAACGAGTAATGAACTCTTGCGAAAGGACCAACGGTTTGGAGAAGTGGTTGGATTACATTTAGGAAATGAGAGACGAAGCTGTACAGTTGTTTGAGTGTAACGAGAAAAAGAGTGACGGTAGGAGAGAAGGAAAGCGGTAAAGATGAAGAATAAAAAAGGAAGTTGGAAAAAAAGAAGTCACGAGACTTCTCTCACTCGTGAGAAACCGATTATCGGCTAGAGCGCAAGGAACATTAAAGAAGGAGGGTTTTGGAGGGGTGAAAGCTCCAGGATAAGTCGCGCGAGAGCCGTACGGAGAAACGAGAGTAAGAAAGTTGAAGAAAGACTTGAAAAAAAAAAAAAAAAAGAAAAAAAAAGAGAAACGAGGGAAAGACAGAGAGGGACTGCGAAAGCGATAAGAGGGGTTCGAGTCTGGTTCACTCAGGCCGGCAGCTCGCGAGCTTTCAGATCGTCTATAAAGGAAAGGGTGTCGAGGGCAAACAGAGTGAGGTTGTCTCAGTCAATATTGAAGTTTCGTCTCGTGTTCGTTTGGCCCTCGTTTCTCTCCACCATACAATAATCGAGAACCCCGTTGACATTATCTTTACCTCTCTTTCTATCATCAACGAAATATCAATTTGCCATAGTTGTCGACAGTACAAGCAGAACAATCGTGTATCGCGAAGGAAGACGTTGATGCAGCATCCTAGCCACCGCAGGGTATTCATTTTTTTTTCTTTTTTTTTTTTAAAGACCTACAGATGAAGTGCACGAACCTGCTAAAATGACACCTGAGACAGCCGTGAATTCAGAAAAATCAACAAAAAATACATTTTCGTAGTCATATTCGTGGTTTGGTTGATGATTTAAAAAAAATGACCGATTTGTTCATTGACGTAGTAGTTTCACGTGGGTTCATAACACTATCCCGCATATGTCCTCAGAATTAAAAAAAAGTTCTGTAGAAACATGCGTTGGCGAAACTACAACCTTGAATTGTCGCGGATTTCGACGGTTGAAGAACGTTCAATGAAAACGAGTACTGAGGCTATTTGGTTATGACCCTTGACCAAACTACTGACGTATGCATCGGCAATTACGTCAAAAATGTATCACGTACATTTTCCTACGGCGATACGAGAAATATTGGACACAACAATAATGAATACAACATTTGACATTTATCCCAAATTTATTCCAGGCGTGCACAATCCGAACGTTGAATATGTAATTGTATAATAATGAAATCAGATATTAGATAATTTCGATTCGGTGTAATTATGCGATTAAATCAATCGAGAAAATTATGCTGGGTAATTATACGATATAACATATGGCAGGACCTTGCAATCTATCGTTATATTCGCTCTCTCTCTCTCTCCCTTTCTCTCTCCGTTTCTCTTTTGTTCTCTCTTCAACTTTATTCTCGGTGGATAAAGTTGGCAATTTATATGGGATATTCTGTGAGGACAACAGTAAAAGAGAAAAATACATTGGAGCGATTCCCGTAGATCGGGCTCACTTACGGATGCATAGAATTTTTCTTTGTGTCCAGTAGCCTCAGCAGGGACACTGAATTGGCTTGGAGTGCTTCAGTGATACGCTTGGAAAATGTACTATCGGAAAGTTTCGTAAAGGCTACTTCCACTATACATACAAATGTAGATATATTTTTGATACATTTGTAAAAACAGGATGTAGACAGCTCTGAGTTCACCCTGGGAAAAACGATCGCGATTTGAATGAGAGTCATCATTGACAATGATCTCAGACGACAAAGTAACAAAATATCGAAATCGATGTCCCATAATTTCAAGACAGCTGTTTAACAAAGCTCGGGCTCAATTCGTAAAAAATTGTCTACTCACTGATCAGGTTATTCAACTTTTATCCTCATTAAGAGAGCTCTCGGCATTGAATAACGTTCATATATGTTTACAAAGAGAAAAATAGGAATCTGTTTAGTTTCTAGTGACTCAGAAACGTTGGCCTCGTACAACGAAGATCGTTTATTCATTGTCCGCTTCATTATAATGACGTTATCTCTGGTACTTGAAAAAAAGAATAGAGCGTCGAATTAAGCAACTTTAGTCTCACATTTTGGAGCTTAAAGTTAATCACGAAGCTACCGAAGCTGTTGACATATTTAATGTCTTTAGTGAAAGAGTGTCTTGATTTATAGTTGATGAGTTTGATTTCTATTTAGAACTAATACTACAAACGTGAACGTATAAACAATGTAAACAATTCTAGCTGAGTCTTTCAATGAAAGGGCTTGAACTTCGAATTGTAGGAACATTTTTGTCAACATTGTGATGTTTTCCTGACCAGCTATACTTCGAACGATCTTATAACAATCGTTCTCTTATCGCACATGTTACTGTCACCTATTGTTTATATATAGAATAAAGTTCGTTATAACAGACTGAGGAAAACGAAAGAGCATTGTATTCTACACGAATTGTATACTGGCGTTCATATCGACACATCAAAACGAACTCCGTTAGCTTTTGTACTATAACATTTGTGGTATATATATCTACGTATATATATTTATAAATGAAAGCTTGACGTCAACCAAAACGAGTTAAACGTTCTGCCCGTCCCACTTTCCTGAATTTTTACGAGGGAACTATAAAAATGTTTATTGTCGCGCGTTAGCGCAACGTTCACTCTCAGAGGCACCTTGATGCATTCTCCTCTAAAAATTCGAGGTACTAGAGGTAAAGAAAAACGTGGTGTGGAAGAAAATAATGAGGTAAAAAAAAAAAACCTGGAAACAAATCTGTGTTGGTTGTAGGCAAGAAAAAAAATGAAGATAATGTTTTATCGGAGGAAAAATAAAGAACGTTAACTTTTTTCTTTTCACTTCATGGATTTCAGCGAAAAAAGGAAAGAAAAGAGTTGAGATGCTAGAAAAGTCAATTGCGCGTATAACTTGAATTCGTTCGATCGTCAACTTTAAGCTCATCGAGACATAAATTTCTCTCGTTATTAACAATGAACAATTACCATTTTTTCGCAGGTATTATCGAATATTAATCATGGGAATTCAAACAACTGTTATCACATTGAATTGTCCGGCCGAAAACACTGGGGATTTGCAGGCGCAGTCGAAACGTCAAAATGTGATACCGAGTCAAGTAGAGATGTTTGGAGTTGGTTCTTCTTCCCTAAAAATGCTAGATGATAATCTATTGGACACTCTCGTGAGTAAATTCGAGAGAAGTCAAGTTTTTTTCCGAATTTTTCGAAAGCGCGAAACGCATGATAAAACTAGATTAAATCTCAAATCTGCAGTGTGCTGACGAGAGGTCTGAAAAACATAATCGCTGGCGGGGCGTTAATACTCTGTACGTTCACGGATTTAAATTTGAACCAAATAAAAAATTGCCATGTGAATCAATAAGTAAAAATGCCCCATGCCACTTTATCGTTTTAAAATCTGTGTTAACATAAAACCTCAAAAGCTTTCGTTGTAAAAAAAAAAAAACGAAAAAAAAAAAAAAAAAAAACAGCAAGGATGACCGAAATCCGGCATTGCCTGAAGCTAGTTCAGGAATTTCCATTGGCATTTGATTCGTTGGATCTACATGTGGACCTGAAGCATACATGAGGTGGCATGGGAATTTCTCGAACGTACAATCGGGCGTTACAGATTTCGTGTTGAACGAGAGAAACGGAGTAAGAGATAGAGAGTCAGAGAGAGAGCGAGAGAAAGAGAGAGTTAGAGGAAAGCTTTAGCCAGCGCGGGTAGTTCACCGTTCGTTTTCCCCAGAGCTGATGTGAGGTTTGCAGAGTGCAGTATACTGGAAATTTGCGCACCACGCTAGTATGTACTACACATATATATATATTAACTTATGCATATCTACACCTGTTTGTATACCTCTTAGTTTTACGGAAACGTGGTGAGCGAGCGTGGTTTTCCGAAAGAGTATAGAATCCAAGAGGTCCTCAATGTGGAAGATGTGTGTGTAACCGTTATACCCAACAAAGAGCGTTACCCTTATGTTAGGGCTTGAGTAAACGGCAAAGAGCCGAGATTCGACATAACTATATACGCTCTACTATAGGGAGATCGGGAAACTCCCTTGCAGAATTTTGCAATCGTATGGGTCTTGGTAATATTCAAAAGTGAGAGCAAGAGAAAAGTGAGTGAGATAGACTCTACTCCACGAGCTCCAATTCTCGCATCCACCGTGCTTCCACTCTGCCACTTTTCCTCCCTATCCGTTAGAGGCGTGGGCATTTGTGCTTGAAAAGCCATTAACGTCCGATCAGAAGCTTCGACCTCGCAAAGGGTTCTCAACCTCTTGCCTCTGCCAGTTTTCGCGTAAACTTTGGTTTTAATCATCGCTCAAAACGCGGCGTTAAACAAATCAAATGCAAGCTTCAGTTTCCGTTGTCGCGTCTGAATGTGGACAAAATAAATTCAAGCTTTTCTTTTTTGTTTTAACATACCGCAGAGAAATTTCTGCGCTCTGATTCGTAGAGAACTAAAATATCGTTTTGCACGTTGACCTTGTTATGTGTGTACAATTGACTATCGAGGAAATTAAAATATAGCAGAAACTTCAAGTACAATAAAGATTCATCAAAATGTCAATGACTGCTGCACTGCAGGCCCCAGTGTATAAAATTTATTACAGCAACAACAATTAACGTGTTCCAGGAGTCAGTGTAATTGCGTTGCATTGAAAGATGGCTCGTATTTGTGGAATTGCATATTTCATGGGATCTCGTCAGAACTAAAAGCTTGGAATGTGCAAGTACAGCATTTTGATTATTTTGCTAACGAGTCACTGCGGGTTACCCGCGAACAGTTTCCATCGATGGATCGATGAGAGTATTTCAGAAATAACAAACAATTTCGAGAATTTGATACTTTTGAGGAGCTTGTACACTGATATACCTTTATTTTCGCTGCACCGATCGGAAAGCATTAACTATTTTAACTTGGAGATGAGAAACCGTGGAGGATTAAATTTTTACTCGTTGGTCGAAGGGTAGATTTAAAAACGTTTATTCTTTCCACAATGAAAAACTGGCAAAGGGAGAATAATTTCTGTGACGAATCGAGAATCATTTCTGGTGATTAATGCGTTATAACAACTTTGCTCATCAAAATATCCACAGAATTTTTTTTTTCGTCAGTTCTTTTTTCTTCAATATGTAACTTAATTCTGCAAGTTATGGAACTTTTGCATAGTCGATTAATTCTTTAGAGCTCTATAACAAACGCCCATAAAAGCTGACGAAGTTTTGTTGCTGCGCCCGACTATTGAATTCAAATGACATTGAAATTAGGGGATTCACGTGTCTGGCTGTCTCGACGGTGATCGAAAAGATGCGATGTTGTTTGACCATCAGTGCATGCGAAACTCTGAAAACCCTGCGTAATAAATTTCGTACTCGATATTTGCTAGTTTACGTTTCGTGATGTCTGGTTTTCGCGGTAACACCAGCTTGTAACCCTATTCAGAGACTGTGATTTAGGTCTAACCGGTTGGACGGTTCCGGACAGGAAGTACATACGTCCGACGCACAGTTGGCATTCTACTAGGAGGCCACAAAAGGCAGACAGAGAAAGAGAGGGAGAGCGAGCGATAAGAGATAGTGTCTCGGGTTTGGAAACGCAGGACGCACTAGTCCTGCAGCTTCTCTTCCAAGCCCTGAAGCCAAAAGACTAAATTACCTTCTTGCCTTCAATACGGAGTCCCTTTCTCCCTGTTCCTTTTGACGGCATGCATCTTTGCCTGACACTTCTACCCAGTGTTCCATTGTGAGCAGTTATACGACCTTTGACACCTTTCCATGAGACGTGCCCTGAACTAAATGCGTAAATACACACACTTTGTTCGAGCTCTGCAGAGGCAGCGAACTATTTACGCCTCGTGAAATGTATTTCGCAATATTCCCAAGCAAGATTGAAGAAATGGAGGTTACCGGCAGGTTTACGGCCTGTGACCAGAAAACATGTTGAGCAACAATCAGGAATTGGAGTTTTTAAATATCCACAGAAGTTCGAAACTCCGTCGATTATATAAGAATAAGGGTCTAACTTATTTTTTTAGACTTTTCGATAGTAACAAATGGTGACTTATTCGTCACACAAACAAACGATGTGAAATTCAACACGAATTTCTACCATATTCCTTTCATAATCTATTCTATCCCTTGGAAACTCGTGCGTCTCGCACGGCGTGTCGTGCCACGTGTTGCTATATCAGCGAAGGTCCTTTCGTTGAGCCACAGCTGCGTTTATCACAAATCCTAGTCGGAAGTTTCTGTGCTCTCGACGATATACATATTATATTATATAAAATACATAATACCTACGTATATATGTATGTACGTGCTATATACGTTTTCGTCGTTCACTTTTGCAACTATCGCACGGGCAAATTCTCGTCCCTCGTCCTTCTCGAGTTCACTCAATCCCGCACGTTTTCTCTTCCCTCTAACTTTTCGTCAACGTTTCCTACGATAATATCTCTATATCATCCCAAACCCTGTGCCACGAGTTTTAGGACGAGTCTTGTATATGCTAAACTGCACTGCAGTAAAGCCAAATGTAAAGCAGTTTATACCGAAAGAATTTGCAACGCTTATGAGAAAAAAGCCTGTGAACCCAACGTTTCTTTCAACTAGTAGCCTCCCCTTGATCCTTTTCTGATTTCTTGACCTCTTTTCTTCGCTATATCCCGATGAAAACAAAAATCGACCAGTCCACCGGCTTAAATTCCGGATATGCTTTTTGATTTCGTGAAAACAAACCAAAAACCAAAGAAAAATGCTCCTCTTGTTGACAATTTATATTGAGAGCTGTTGTATTTTTGAAAAAATTGGTTTCAGGCCCAGTTTAATTGAAAAACGATTATTATATTTGATGCTCGGATTTTTTTCATTCGAAGTTTAGTCCAGGGACGAAGAAAGGAATTTTAGGAAGTACTTGTTGCTTACGCGTACTGAGAGGCCTGCTGGAAACTCTCCAGAGTTTATGAGCCTCGAATATGCATCTCGCAGTACGTTGCGTCGCGGCCATTACATATATAACAGGCATTCGAGATATAAATCAGCTGCGATCCCGGAGGTTTATTCTGCGTCTGATCGCATATGGGACTTTTCTACTTCGAGTTTAATCGTGTCTATTGTACAACCAAATTTAAATATATATTGCTACGACGTATAGCAGAGAAATAGGAGAAAGTACGATCAAAATAATGGAGTTTGAAATCTAGTAAAGAATTCAAATAACTTGGTGTGTTTAATTAAATTTATAAATGTTACTCTTCTTTATTTTATTGCTTATCGAATGGATTCACGATAAGTTCTTACGATCAACAGCAGACGATGCAAAAAATACATCACAGATGAATCGTTTTTCGTGTTTCGTTCTATTTGAAACATTGGGAAATGCAAATGAATGTAAAATGTTCGAGTCATGATTGTCAATATGTGTTTACTTGTGTGTATGTGTGTCTGTGTGTGTTTGTGTGTAGAACTTCAATGATAGACGTAGCTTACGAAGGGTAGATTACGACAAGAGTGTGACAAAACGATAAATTTCTATCGTGATCGTACCGCAGTTACGAGAGGGCGTTTACATGGCATCGTAAAACGTTCCGATAGTCGGGAATACTATCAACATTACAGCTATTTTACAGCAGGTATATATATAATCGCGCTGGCAAGTTGGCCCGAAAAAAAGCCTTTTTCAGATGTTGGTTTTTTTTTTACCCAGACGTCAATGCGTGTTTCACATCCAAAACATGAAAGGATCCCAATGACATTACGACAGGGAAAAAATGTCATCGAACAACAGCAGGAATCGAATGAATCGAACCCTTGCAATTAATCCGTCACGAACGGATGGAAAAAATATATTTACGTGTTTTGGGGTGGATCTGATTTGTGTAGCAGGGTATTTTGACTTTAGAACTTGTTATGAAGAACATCATTATTTAGCGAATTGTTATTAATTTGGCGTATTCGACGGAAGAAACCAGTGAAATTTTATTATTCCAATTAATAATTCGGTTCAGATTTTACTCCGAACACGTCAACCGAACTTCATTTCAGTCACAGTTTTGGCTAAATTTTTTTATAAAAGTCAATTGAGAGAAAAAAAAAATTCTCGTATGAAACGTGAATAGCAGAAAACATTTTTTTTCTAATGCAAGAAAAAGCACTCGGGAACCGTGCACTAAAAAATATTGAACAATTCCTAGTATGTCAGTTGAATGTTCTCCAAACGAGAAATGGGCGACACACTTTAGCAAATAGAGCAATACAACTGTATATTGTTCAGAATATATGTTCACCGTACACAAACATATTTTTCTGGCTCGATTCTGAAAGGCCTAGAGAGTTGTCAACTTTTGTATCGTTCATTTCAATAACGGAAAACACTATGCTCTGTAGCGTAAATGCAATAATTCAGCATTTTTTATTTGCCATAAAAGCATACATTGTGCAAAAGAAATAATTTATAGCCAACATGATTCTCAAAGTATTTTTTCCAATTAAAAAAACAAAATCATGATTTTGAAACTTGGTTTAATCAACCATTGCGTATGTAATAGTTTCATCAACAATTGCGTATGTAACATTTTTTCTCCCTAATTAAGGTTATTGGATAAACTTCACGATCAAATAATTGGTGTGCGATAATAAAAATGTATAGTTTGAATGAAAAATCGGACTCTTGAGCACGAAATGTTTGCCCATCACAAGAAGAACCTGAATTCACTTGAAAGATCGTAACCTTCAGTAAACTGCGGTGAGTTGAGCAGTGCCAGTAAGGCAAGGAGGAAGCTCCGTTGTAGGTGGAACTCCTGCTTTGCGGTTTGTCCTGTCAAAGCCTCAGGGCTGTATGGGAAGGAGTCTTTAAGCGAGCGTGTTTCACTGCTAGTAAGTCTTTGGGAGGAGAGTCCATTCACAGTGGTTTAGCTCGGTGTCATGTCAGACGAGCCTCGACTGAGAGCAACGTTGACCCGAAGGCCTCAGTCCCGGAGGCTCGAAACAGCAGCCAACCCTGCTGTACACGTCTCACTGCTTTCCATGCACTCTGCACTCCACCTCTTACTCGCTATACCAATGAATCGCCCTCGTTTGGTCTACACAGAAATAGACACCGAACCAACTCCAGGACTTGCTTTCGGTCGAATTTCTTTGACTTGTGATAAAGGCTTTGCTTTCGTAGCATCCTAGTTCGATCGTGGCACTAATTTCAATGTCAACTTTTGGTACGATTTTTCAACTGATTCACATATGATCTTCTTATCTAGAGCTCCCAGCTCTGATAATGCGAACTGTAACGTTTGTGAAATGTCAGCAAAACCTTGCAAATACGTACGACTACACATCCATACAAGCCACAATCCGTTCGAATGATCTTTCATTACTCTTTCAAATAATTTCACTCACTTTTTTATTCATTCAACCCGCCAGCGGTCACGGTACTTAAACCCTGAATAGTGGATTCGCGATGAAAGATTTTCGCACGTGTGTACTATTTCGAGTGTTTGATTTGCGATAAATGGGTCAGCAGGATCAATGGGAACTCAGGTTACCCCATATTTTTTTTCCGTACTTTGATCATTAAACTACTATTTGGACCATAAACACGGGGCTTTTCGGTTCTACTTGGTTCCAGTCTTTATTTGCTAATTGTCATAATGATAAACATAAATCGTCGAATTTTGTATTTTCTCATAAATGAGTTAATTTCCTACTAAATAACTACGAAACATCAGACTGGCAATTTCTTCAACAACTAAATACACTTCATTCAGATCAATTTGCACATACGCGAAAAAATGTGTGCCTCGAAGGGTTAACAAACGGTGATTAATAAAAAGAAGCATGGCTGCGAAATGAATCATATTCAACCAAGATTTGTTTACATGAAGATTTCTCCAGGACTGAATCAAAATACCCAAGTTACGGAAACAAGATTGATCAGAAATACATTTGCACGTTGTGAAATGAGAGCGAAGGTGCAAGGGGTCGATAAAAATGGAAAGGGAAACGCTGATAACAAGTTGCTCGTGAGGTAGAAAGGACAAAAACGTGGAATAAGGCAAGGAAAAAAATTCTCGCGAAGAGGAACAAAAAATAGTATAAACGCAGACATAGTAGGAAAAGGAAAATATTAGCGGAGCGATGTAGGAATAAAATAGAGAATTGAAAAGGTATAGAGGTCAATTTTTCTAGACGAAGCGTTCGCCCTTTATTGGTGCAGTAATGCAGCGAATGAATTCACGTCGAAAGCATTTTTTAACACACACACACACACACACACACACACACACACACACACACACACA
>JACEOJ010005880.1:0-15941 GCA_013761285.1 Campoletis sonorensis | reverse complement strand
CACACACACACACACACACACACACACACACACACACACACACACACCCACTAGCGTACATACGAATGGATATAAACTTTGAAAGACCTGCGTTCGTAGTATAGGACCGCAAAGCAAATATCCAGAGAGATAGAGATAAAGAAGTGAATACGAGTGCTGGGCTGAGCAAAACGTGTCTATTTTTCTCTTGCTCTGACCACGAGATAAATTGCGAGGGATGTAGAAAACAAAACTCCAAGGTGGAAAGAAATATAGGGATACGTAGAGAAATTTTCGAAGGAAGCATTCTATGTACTGAATTTTATTTTTCATTTTATAATTTTTAATTAGCACTCTCCATCATATACCGTTTGTTATTTTGCTTTCGAACCCTTTAAACCCTGTTCGAAAAAAACTTTTTACGACGCGATATACACGCGTTTCACTCGACCCTGATAATAGAAAAACAATTCGGACTTTTGCTAAACGAAATATGTGTTAAAAATACAATTTTTGTTTTCTCAAATTAATTGAGTTGGATATTCATTCATTTTTTTCGGTAAAAGGAGAGTAAAATATGTTAAGGGCAACAAAAAAGTGTTCAATTTAATGAAGCCGCCGTCTATGTGACTCGTTATCGCGTGTTAATGCTAAATCATTTGCCCTAACGACACATTTCACTGTTTTAAGATATGAAGATTTGATTGAATATGAGTGAGCGGCGGTGTTGTAATGGGGTTGTGTCGAAAGATACGATAAGAATAATATCTTGGCGGGGGTGAAAGGACGAGCGGAGAGATATCGAATATTTTATTCCGCGATGTTTCAATTTACGTTAACGGCTTTTGATATGTATTAAAGTGCCGAGGATAATTCTCTTTGCGAAGTAAAGCGAGGGTTGAAGTTCAGTGGGGTCGCGAGGATGGAGGAGAGAGAAATAATTTTCATCCCAATGGGATTAGGGAATTTCCCTGAGCTTCTATATATCGGTATTTGCGATAGAGGAGAATCACGAAAATATTCGTTTCGGGATAGAGCCTCGAGGAAGAATTCAACGCGCTTGAAGAACGAGAGAATATATATTATAAGACGTTTGTGGTTTGCGGTGAAATGTGCTCCAAGTTAGCCACTTTTTCATTTTGTTCGAGGGGACACGTATGAGAATGTTAAATGCTAATTTATTCAGAATCCTCCGGTGGGGCGTTAAACGAAATCGTAAAACGGCGACTTTATGCTACCCTAGAGAATGTCTCAAACGCATACACGTTCGTACACCATCAACGCTACACGTACACACAGTTTTGCTTTATCACGAGATTCACCTTAAATTTTCACATATAAATCCCTGAAGATGGTGGCGAATCTTTCTACTCGTTATGGTTAACTCCGATTCCACATTTCTTACAACCCTTCACCACTTACCACGATCTGATACGAATTATCATCCGAAATGTGAATAAATTCCGGGACCCTTCTGCGATAAATCTCAAACGTCCTAAGAGTATCTCACGAAAATTAACATACGATTATATAATTTATTTATTTAAACTCAAATAAAACGTAACATATGAATAAGTTTGGAAATATTAAAAAATGCTCCGACAATGAATGTGTTGCAAACTCGTAACAAATTTTCCCATATTAAAATACTTATTAGTTAAATAATCAAATTTGCAACGCCCTATTTGCTTTTCACTTGAGTTTCCATCGAAATTAAAACGACTCTGAAGTTAAATAGCAAGAATATTCAGGGACGGTAGAAGAAATTGGAAAATTAAAGTTCTCGAGAAACGTACGACGCATTTGAAAATCCGAAGCAGACTCGGAATGTATTTTTTGTGATTTTATGCTCGTTTGTACATCTTTTTATTCAACTTCCTCTCCGTTTTCCATCTTTTTCTGTCCCTCGTGTCTCGAGCTACCTTTGCTACATCTCACAATCTCTGAACTACAAATTGAATCACATGATCGAATGGTTTCCATCCGCTAACGTTTTACCTACCGATTTTCCAGTCGTTTAACGATCAAACGTTAACTTTGACACGTCTTTCGTCAACGGATGACCTGGTCATCGCATTTGCATCACTGCAAGCTCACTCACGCGCTCAAATCTCTGTGAGCTCGTTGGTTTTTCCCTCACCTGCTCTGTCTTTCTCTCTCTCTCTCTCCCTCTCTTTCTCTATTTTTTTTTTCACTCACTGTCGCCTCGTTAATGACGTGTGCATACTTCGAATAAACTAATTACTGCGATGAACGGGTAACGTGCATTACGTTGAACTTTGTGAATTTCCCAGCGCATGCGAAGCTGCTGTGAAAAGCACGAATGAATATGTAAATCTCATGGAATTCCTCTGCCCTTTAATCATCATAAGAAATTTAATTAGAAAACACAAATTCACGAAAAAGTACATTTCAACTGGGTGGCGATCGACCAAATTCGAAGAAGCGAAACAGTATCAGAAATTTCTTATTTTCTCGGGTGTCTTTCAAATCGAACACAGCAAAAATTGAAACTTTAAGCTCTAAGCATCACGAAACACTTCTTCCGTTCGTAACTTTTTATTATTTTATTATGTTTCTTTCGCGCAATACGGGATACAAGTTAAAAAAGTGTGTAAAAGTTTTTGTTTTAACGAGTGAAAATGAGCAATTTGAAAAGAGTTCGTGCACGGACTTAAAAAACTTGATACAATTGAAAATAAAAGAAATTATGAAAAGAAGAAATATTTATCGATCTTTTTATTTATCGCGCAAAAATCTCATACGCGTATAGATGTGTACATATATGCATCTGTATATATATACACACACACATGTGTAAATCGTCATGGTTAGATACGTGAGAAGTCGCGAACGTGTGCCAATAATCCTTCCCTATTCTCGATTCGTAGCTGGTGCACGGATTTCCGGCGAGCATCAGACAGTATGGGAGGGTGGTAAGGGGGTGAGGGGTTGACTGTAGAAGATTCCGAACCGTTTCCCCAAAGAGTCAATCGATCTCTGTTGGCACTGGTACGTCGCGGAACAAGCACTCATGAGATTAACTCCTGGCGCTTACACACAGAAAACAGAAAGAGAAAGAAAAAGAGGAACAAACTTCGAAGTGTAATAATCGAGAGAGCTTCCAATCTCACCCTTTTTTCTATACTTTCTATCACGGTTTCGAATCAAAAAAATAAATAAATAACTACCATAAATCCTTTGTAATCAATAAACCGCAGAACCGTATCATTTTCACAGGTATACGTGGCAAAAACTTTTGCGAAATTACCTTTTATTCTCGTAACACAATAATACTCAACGAAAAATCGAGTATATTTCCCTATAACTTTATTTTCTCACATCAATAAGAAGAAGAGCAGAGTTCCACTTTTCACTCGATATTTTTAATCGGTTAATTATTAAAGCCGATATATCACAGTAATGTTGTTAAATAATTTTTTTTTTTTTCATTTAACTGTGCACAATTATTATTAATTTTAATATTTTGTTAAATATATCTCTTGGCAATATTATAATTATCATTAATTAAAGGTTACTCGGCATTCGACAGACAACAATAAACGTTTTGATTATTGTTTCAATGAATATTTTCGAGAAGAAAAGTTGGGGAAGGTTTGATTATTAAAATCACTGCACAAAACGTCGCATTAATGTCGTTGCACCATCATGAGAATTTATGGACGAATATGTATTTTCCTGGATTTTTAGAATTTCAGCAAGTAACCAAAACCGAAAGAATGACGAACGATCGTGTCATAGGACGACGAGGCAGACAACGAGGAAACAAAGTTTCCCGCCACCGTGAGTAAGCGCGGAACGGTTCCAACAATTTCCGGTAACCTCGGGGTGAGGGCGAAACAGAACTGGTAGTCCGACTCGTCACATAGACCGACGTCGTGTTGCCCACCATCCCCGCCAGTCGAGCTCGAAGCTGCTGCGAGAGAACGAGTAGCAACTGCCAGGGGGGTTAACGGCGCGCCTGCGTTACACAATCATTCCTGCGCGCGTTCACGTATATGTATATATCACCCCGGAACAGACGGAAAATTATAGCCAACTTACTCTCCGTGCACCGAAGAACAAAAAATTGAAAAAAAAAAAAAAAAAAAAAAACAATGAGTGAAAAACCGAAAAAATTCGTCAAAACGAATTTCCAGGAACGGGCTTCGTTCTGGATTTTCAGAGTCGACGAGGTAATTACAGTGACGACCATTCATGTATTTGAACGGCTTGATATTACAAAGATTTTTTGTCGGACTGAGTTTTCAATTATATGGAAAATAACATAAAATTTCTCGTTTGATTGACAGAATCTTTCTTATTTAGTGAATTTTTACTCAGGGACGAAGAAAATGTGACGTTTTGTTCACGTTTTTATGTTCACGAATAAGAGTTGTCATCAAATACGGAATTATTAATGAATTGTGAATTTACCAATGAATTTAATTGTTTATGGAACATTTTTGAGTTTGGCTATGTCAGTTCTGCACAGGTTTGAAACGTTTGGTTGAAGCGTAACTTTTGGAAAATCGGAAAAATTTAAGACCACGTGAGATCTTCTCTAAAGCTCTCTTAGATAATCATAAAATTTGCCTCGGGCAGGAAATAGACAGAACAGGAAGGAAGAGGGAGAGAAAGGGAGGATTCAAATTTTATTTTCTCCATCTTCGTTGTTGAGAATCCTGCGAGAATAACATGAACCTGGCGGGCGTCCGTTCTGCGGCATTTGCGAACGTGCCAGAGGCACGCCAAACGTGATACTTATGCAGCGAAGGATATCTCGTGGTTCTTCGTATGTTTCTCTAGCTACGTGTCTATATTTCCACCTCTCATTACCATAATAGATGTGCTCGATAACGTCTTGCGTTCTTGGTGTATTAGAACTTGTATATACAGTGTCTAAAAAGTTGAGAAAGTGAGTTTAAGCGACTTTAAGCGCTGTAAGTAATGTGTAATATGTTGACGAGACATTAATCAATTGCTATAAAGAAAAAAATTGAGTTCATTTAACGCCCATCTAGCTAAATAAAATAAAAAATTCTTTGTCCCACGATCTGAAAGAGTTTCATTCAATTTTAAGGAATTATTTTCATCGATTTGACTATTTATATGCTGTTCATCAATGGAAACCGTAATTCCGAGCTTTTCTATTTGAAACAAGAGTTTGAACAAACGAAACGAGCACCAAGTTCAATGAAAAATGACATTCATAACATTATTTGTACGATATTCAATTAAATATTGTTATTTGATAATATTTTTATAGGTCTGCAGCTCTGCGTGGTCACAAAAAATTCACAATCAACTTCTTGTTGTTAGACATGGTCAGCGGTCAGCTGGAATAAAGCACGTACTTTGGTTCATGCAACTTATGCATGTCCAAAACGCAATTCGTACATGAAAACGCCTCGATGCTCTTCGCCACCAAGTGGTCGATGCGAGAGGCTTTTTTATTCGAATAAACGTTCTCTAATAGCATAATTTATTTGATTTAAACACATCTTTCTCTTTGGAGCTCATAGAAATTTTGTTAATTCAAATTTAAAAAAAAAAAGAAAAAAATCAATCCCATGAACGATTCTGATAGATTTAAATAGAAATGATTGCTGCTTTTGGAGTGTACGAGCGAATCCAAAGCCATGAATCGAACGGAACACGCTTCTCTCGCTCCATGTTCTCTCTTCCTGCCAATCTAGATTGGCTTTCACTATTCAATTAATTTCTCATCAACGGTGCGTCGTAGATAAAAATGCACAAGGACTTTCCTCTTCAGTATTTCATCACTCGTTTACTCCGTGAATGTCAGGCACGACTTCGTAAACAATTCATGTGAGTATGTGGGAGTATCTATGTTTTGGTTGTAAGCTGGAGTTATCCTGAAGCAATAGTCGCTCAGTAAAGGGTAAGGATGCGTTAGGTTACCACTACAAGGGCCCTGTATATTCATGGTACGCTCCAGTAGATCAAGAACATACACTTGGCATTAATGGCACCGAATATACGTCCCACCAACGACAAGAATCTCCGAGGATCTCAAAGTCAACATCTTGTGCCTCGATGGCCCTGCATTATTAAGCGTACAATCATACAAATGGTACATACGAAGTACAAGTTTCAAGTACTAGCTTTCCTTAAGTATTTTCACATGCACGCAATGACAATCTCATTCCAATAAATAGATCTTTCATTCTATGGTCGGATGTTAACACGTTTCCAAAACATTAGATCGAACGTTTGTGTTTTTAAAAAAAAAGATCAAACTGAATTTTCGAAATATTGAGCGGTAATAAAAACGTTAATCTCATATCCATTTATTTTTGGGCAAATTGGAACATAAACTTGTTCATAAACATATGAACATCGATTGGCTAAAAAGAAAGAACGTTGATTGATAGATACGGAACATTTTTTTTATTTTCGTGTATAACTACAGTTTTTATGGAGCGTTTCCTAATGTAGTCTCAATGGTCGCCCCACAAACACCATTGATTACCATTGAGCATGAATTCTAGCTTCGAGCATTGACAAGTTTCAAGCTTTCACTTTCTTGTTTGGAAAAGAAAAGAGGGTCGAGTTTACAATGTGCATGAGCCACATCAAATTTTATAACTAATTTTAATCGGTCGAATTCCAATCAGTCGATACATCGCCAAATATCTTGGCTGCAGAATGAAAATTCACTGATTTTTTGTGCTTCCTTTAATTTATTTTGTGCCCCCAAATTTTGCGGTCCAACTACGCCCGAATTCTAGGGGGATCTAAAAATAGCTGAAAATGCGGAGTGTGGACCAAATTACCACCAACTCATCCATCATGTACGACAGGTACATAAATTATGTTGATACACGAATTTCCCACGAGTCTTCCAGTCAAGCGTGTAAACACATTGCGTAGTTTATGTTGTCTCAAATGTGGCTTCACTATTATTATTATCTCAGCTAGGATAATAGCTAATAACAATATCTTTCATATGCAAATCCGTGGTAGAATATAGTTTTTGCTCGGACGACCTAGTTTGATGATTAATTACTAGTATCATGTTTTCCGTTGTTATTTGGGGGTGTAATTACTCCACCAATTTTGCGAATGGGGCATGAGACAAAAATTGTTTGATCAGAATGATTAATATTCATTTGACTTATTTATCATTATCGATATTAAATGGCGCCAAAAAATGGGATATTTTTTCTTCTTTCATGATCGAATAAATTAGACTGTATAATTGCTTGTTTTTCGAATCAAGCGTTTCATTTAATTGAAAAAAATGAGATATTATCTTTTAATTCGCACAATGAATAGCATTTCATAGAGGATATTACGTTGAGATGCTGAAGGTCAGTTTCTTTTTATTTTTCTTTTCACATTTGCTATTATACTGATGACTTACTTTTTCTTTGGTACGAAAAAACTAAAAAGATTCATTCTTCTATTTTGTCACGTTTTTAGTTGAATTTAAACTTTCGATGCGTACTTTGACGCAAAAAAGTTGGTGCGCTCGTCATATTTTTTTGCCTCTTCTTTCGACTTCTTCCGTTACGTCCGGTCAAGCTCATCGCGATCACGGGAGCTTCCTCAGATTTTTGGATGCTGCCGCGGATCTGAGAACTGGATATATTTGTATCATGGAGAGAAGACGAAAGAGGCGTCCGGAAATATTGGCCAGGACAAAAGTTCCTCTTCCACATCGCCTCTGCCACGCTTCACTCTCTTTTTCCTTCTCTCTTCGTCACTTTTATCCTGTTCCTCTTTTTCTTCCTCTTTCTCTGTTTCGGTCATCCCCTCACCCGGATACTTGTGTGCTTAGATTTAATTTTCAGTTTGGATCGTCGCCAAGCTTCGTTATTTTATATCTATATCGGAGCCACGAGGACAGGCGTAAGTTTCGAAGTAGTCAAAAGCTTCTACACGTGTGTATGTTTGCGGAAGAACAAATACGCATCTCGTTTCTGCACCTACACCCCAATTTCAGTCTCGCTTTTCAACATCGGATTCTGTTATGACGTGTATTATAATATATATCATTCGAGAATCCGATGTAGTGGATTTTCGTTCGACATCGCTTCCCAAGCCCCGAAACAAAACATCGTCAACTTTCTAGCGTTCTAGCGTTCGAAACAACAAAATTATTGAATACTATGGCCTTTGTTCTCTGTTGGCACTAGATTTTTTTTCACATAAATCAATAAACTTTTCACTCGACATTCGGTATTTTTCAATTTCCTATTGAAAATGCTACGAGTCATTCTTTTTTTTTGTTTACTTGTTTCAAATTCCGTGTAATACGAAGTTGGATGGTATTTAATTTCATTGAAATCGTTTTGATATAAATTGCCAGTTATTTTTCTCGGTACTACTCGATCTGCGATCATACAGATTCTTTTTTTGCTTTTCTCGTCGTATCCTCATCATTTTGTCTCCCCCCCCTCTCTCTCTCTCTATCAGACACACACACACACACAAACACACTTTTCGCATCCTGGAGAGACCGTCATCTTCTCGAGTTAGGAGCTTCAAGTTATAAGTCGAATCTACTGGGAACATCGTTTCGTTTTAACTTTTAACCTCTTCGTCAGTTCAATAGTTGCTCCACCAGCTGGCGAACGTGAACTACGAGTTTCTCCTAACGTATCTGCTACAAAACTAGCAAACGATCTCCAGTGGAGACTCTACAAATAGGTACATCGAATTATTACCTTAAGAAACGGAGCCTTGTTCACATGACATTTTATTACGAACGTTACATCCCTTAAATTGGTATCGCTGGAGGAGTTACGTCTGAAATATTGCGACACGAATCATAAAATACAACCGGAATAAGTTTACATCATCATGGGATTAAAATCGATTGTCATATACAATAATCACTTCCACAAAAATTCATTCTCCACGATCAACCGAGTATCGTCAATAAAAGTACTCGAAGCGCATGGTATTGAATTTTGCATCGTTCGAATGCAATGAAAAATATATTCGTTTGATTCATTATTTTTCAAATTTTGTAGTCCCTCGAATTTCTGCAGTAGATTTTGATTTCCAATCACAATAAAAAAATTGTCTAATTATTATAAACAAACACTGCATGAAAATTTTCCACTCAATATAAAAAACAATGAAATGTCAGATCTAGTACATTTTTCCATTCTACACGAGATATTGTCTTTGTGTTTCACGAGTTAAATTATTTATTCCTCTACTGAACAAGAATAGTCGAATTTTTTAAATTTCAACTCTTTTTCCATGGTTTTTTTTTAAATCTACGTGGTTCCAGGAAGATTTTCAAATGTAAAAAAAAATATGCACAGTCGTTATTTCACAATAACGCAGAAACCACATAAATGAATACTCGAATTGATTACTTTTTCGTGAGAGAAGTATATTTTGTACTGAATTACTCCGAATATTAGAATGTCACTTGGTTTACAACGTCAAGAGACTTCAAAGGATTGCACTGAATTTTTTCAAATTTTTTCGTACGGTTGTTTTTGTTTAAAGAAAAAGAGAAATAGTTCATTTGAAGTTTAAGAAAATTGGATTCGGAATCAGTGACCCCAAGACCCCACAGTGCCAAATTTCCAGTTAATTGCCCGTAGAATTAACCTCCCGGCACACCTCGTAATACTTTGGCTTTGTATTTGATTTCCTTTACTTGTAAAAATTTCAAATTATAATAAATTGAAAAAAAAAAGGAAAAAAAAACTCATGCTGGTTTAATGTAAAATGGAGAAAAAAGAATGATAATTTCGGGAGATCGGTAAAATGGCTAATCTCCTCGGAACTAGCTCGAATTTGTGCTCGCCGGTTGGGCTCTAATGAAATTCCGGCCCCGTTACGAAATAGTTCAGTCTGCAATATTAGAAACGAAGTTTTGAATTCCCAGGCGCGTTAAATTGCTCCGCACTGCGTGATGACCATTTTCATTCGGCATCGAGGAGAAGCTCTTTTTCGCGCGAGGGTCAGAACGACCAGTTTTTCAATGCTGTCTTTTTTTCGTTCTTTTAAACCACACGTGGTGTATCACCCCCTCGACGCTATTGCCACAGGCTCAAATCAAGAAGACTACCCCCCCTCCTGGTCAAGCGATGAGTGCTAGAATCCCACGGTCTCTGTTATCTCCTGCTGTGACTGTTTCTATGGTTAATTTCATTTGCATTTGTTACGCTTTGGCCAGAGGCCAGAATAATTCTCGATGTACACTTCTCGTACACGCTGCTTCGCATAACTTCGCAGTCAAATTTATCAACTTCGTGCCCCATTTTCCCACGACTCTATAACGTTTTCGATACGTTGATGTCTATATTTTTATGTATTCACGAGATGACTAGAATCTATTATTATTTGTTTGTTTTTTTTCTTCCTTTTACCGGAAAATATCCTTTCGTAAAGCATATTAAACGATTATATTTGTTGGTTTAATAGCTTTTTCGTCCGGTGAGTAAATGTCGATGATTCTCTTTTTTTTATTTTCCAAATAAATATCATTACTAGGTACTCGTTTATAGAGGAATCGATAATTGTTTTGATTCCAAGCGTATATCAATTGGACAAACACTGTTTCTGCATAATTAATGTAAAAAATAGAAAATTCAAAGGATTTATTGACTTTGTGAACGACGAGCTCGCGACCGTAACCATAAGCGCAGCAGCGCGGAAATTGAGGGATATAACTATCTCTTGAAGCGTTTAAAAAATGTTTTCTCGTATTTACAAAATAACGAATTACAGCGGTGATTAAACGTGATTGGGTAAAAGCGTGTATGTCGCGAATAACATGAATTCATACATGAATGAAGAATGGAAAAGCTTCGAGCAAAATTGACAAAACATTTAGTTACACAGAGCAGAAAGCGGGTGTTCCTGTATTTTAGCAACTAATTGGTTTTCACATACGAGCAGCATAAATATGATAAATGCATAAAAGCATCCGAAATTGTATGACGTGAAAAATTTGTGCAAAATGAGTTGGGCATTCTTTTTTCAAATTTTTATGGCAGTTTTTGTACAAAAAAAAAATAATGCTGGTTAAATCTCCCTAGCAACATCAATCACTCCGCACGTTAAAATAAATACACGTGTGTATATATAGTTAGTATACACAGGTGCATTCTTCGCGAAAGTCACGTGCGATGGGAAATACATGACAATGGGGCGACGAGGGACGCGCGGTTCGATCAGCCTAAACGCCATAAATTCAAAAGTGTAGCCCAGCCACTATTTGCACAGTGTATATGCACCAACACACACAAAGGTATTACAAAACGTATATAAGGTTTTCGATGTTACCTCAACCTTCGTCAATAAAATGATGTGAATTCCATCACCAGGATTCGGATCCGAGGCTCAGAAGATATTTAAGACTGTGACTGAGTGTTTTCTTTTTTTTTTTCATCTTTCTGAAAATCTTACCGGGTTGAAGACTTTGATTACTATTTTGCGGCGAGTCCTAAAAACTTCTGCAGCTATACGTAGTCAGCCAACCAAGAAGTAGCTTCGCTCGAGGCTGCATACAACGTTTGTTGATCGCCGAAGCCACGAAAGAAACAGCCATTGCTGTCGGTTGATTTTTCGTGTTTATTATATTTGATTTTAAAAATGAATAAATTGGCTGCGAGGTGAATATCAAGCGCGTTCTGCGTATCGGCAGGTTGAGTGATATTTTTTGCACCTGGTCCATTTTGCCCCGTGGCACGTATAGTCATTATATCGCGACGAGAGCGTTAAGGGTTGTGCGAGCCTCGCTCGTGTACAGGAATATGCGAATTTCACGCACCGCGACGAGAATCGGTATTACGAGAATAATACTCGAGGTGTAGTACATGCGACATACTCACACACATGCATACGTTTTGGTATATCACTGTACATAGATCCATGCAGAGAACCGAATAAGTTATGGGTCCCATAGCGCGCCGTAGATTCCGCGGACGCAGACGTACTGCGATCATTATCTTCGAATTTATGGTTGCATCGCGGGGTGAGAGCTTCCCCCCCCCCCCCCCCCCCCCCCCTCGCTCGTGCGGCGAGTCCTCTGACTCTGTACCACTCTCTTGCTCTCTGGCTGCGGAATAGCTGCTTTAAAAGGATCCCTGAATCGTATGCGGGAGACAAGCCCGTCGTATGTACTGTAGAACGAGATCTCGATCGGTACGTTTCGCCAGTAATACTTTTTTGTTTATACTTTGTCTTAGAGACTAATTAATTCTGAAAGAATGAGTTGAATGGACAGTGAGGTCTTGATAGTCGTAGAAAATCTTTGAATGTTTTTTACGCACATGATCGAAAATATAGTGGGTTGAAGAATGAATTTTTCATTGAAGAAAAAATCATCAATATTTAGTCGTCAATAGCTCTGTTCTCAAAGTGACTATAAATAAACAATTTGAAAAAAAAGATTGATAATTGCAATCGTAGTTAAACACCCGAATTTGTTGATAAATAAATGATCAAAATTTACATTATTATACCGCGATAAATTGGAGGTTAGGTCTTTTCGATAATCAAGAGTCAACATTTCGGGCAATTTTTATGCATGCATACAATAAAGTATGAGAGATCGACATGGTAGGCCGTGCGCAGCAAATTGGAGAACTCTATCCATATAACATGGTCCATATAAAACATCTACGCTGAAACCCAGCCACGAGGCAAAATTATTCCCCGGAGGGTTCGCACGTGAAAGAGAAAAAGAAGTAAAAAAAAAAAAAAAAAAAAAAAAAAATAGCACTCGATGACTATCGAGTTTTCTTCCATTAAAATTGTCCATCGTTGGGCGTGTTCGCTCGACTATCGAAGTGGAGAGCTTCGCGGAAACGATATTCGTGAACCTCACGAAGCGGTATCCGGTATTACATATATACATGAATATATATATATATATGCATAATAAGTGACGTGACTCGGCAACACGCAGTGCCAAGCTAACTCAACTAACTATAATGCCCCTTCAAAAACACTCTCCACCGACGTTGACACATACTCTCAAGTTTCAGAGCCTCTCTGAATCTTTAATGGAAACGAATATTCTATGAAAATTGTTCTGCTCGTCTGCAGTGACGTTGTACAGCGTCGCCATCCAATTTACCTTTTTTTTTTTTTCAAGTCAAAAGTTGTAATAAGTTATGTTTGCACAACAATTATTTCGCCTTCACTTTCTGTTCACTTCGTTCTGTTGTTTAGCCGAGCTTCAATTATCATTTGCTAGTGATTATGCACGAGTTGCAAATGTACAAAGCAATGTTGACCCTGGATTGAAAAGCTGTTGCAGGAAAAAGTATAACTTAACCCTTCCGCCTTGAATATGAAGATAATTTTTGTTTTTCATCACGGAATTCCACCAAGTCCAGCGAATTGTAGATTCCGTTTATCATGCTAAATAAACTAGGGGCTTTTAAGCTTATTAAACGGCCGATATCACACGTTATCTTGTGGTAAGACGGTGCGGTGAATGAAATAGGAGAGAACGAGGTTTTGAGATCCCGCTTCCAGGACCCATGATCGCGTGTGGCTACTATTCGTGGTATCGTTAATGCATTCGAGAGTGTATCCACGCTAAGCCTATAAACCCCCAAGAGTATCCCTTAATTGGTCGTCCCGCGAGAGACCTCGAGCTATACTCTCTGGCCTTTTCGTTCTTGCTGCTTGTCTCCTGAATCCCGAGGGAGGGTCATTTTATCTTGCTCCACGTACAATCTATATCAAGTGTGCAGTCCTTTCTAAGCTCTCAATTGGTCCAAAATATATTGTTTCCTGATTCAATGAAAAAAAAACGAAAAAAACAAACATACCTCAAAGTAAACGAACTCCATAAAAACTCCATTAACTTTATACTCTGGACACACAAATACTATCTCAAATTATTTATCTATTTAAAAATCATTTCAAGTATAACATTTGAAGTATAACTTTCCACCAAGCATACTCGTTCCACTCCACGAAGCAAACTTCAAATATGAGATATATTTGAAATTTGCTTCGTCTATAACGAGTATGAAACGATTTCATTGCGCGAGAGTTGTTTCATTGCTACATGGCATTGAACATAAAGCAGTAAGATTGAAAGTAACCGCAACGAAGTTTTACATACGAAATACCATAAGATTTTTCATGAGACAAAAGTATTCGATTTTGTATGCGAATCTCTGGTAATTTGATTATCTTATACATTCAGAATGATGGCTAAAATCAAATTTTGGCTTGTCGATCCAAGGATAGAAGAAAAAAAGATAAATTTAGTAGTAGACTCGCATAGCGACGTTTTCTCGATGACGAAAAGAGCAAAGGAACAAGTGGAAGTGGTCCGGAGAAGATACATAATATGGGTATATAGGTATATGTACGAAATGTAGAATCGGTAGGAAAGATCGTAAACATCTTTATGGGCCTGTCCAAACGACTGGCCATAATCTAGGGAGAGTTCCCGGTGGAACGGTCCCTGAACCGAATCGTTGGTATCGTCGTTGATGGCGTTCCAGTGAGAGAAAAGCCCTGCTACGAAAAGCGAAGAGGAAGGCCCAAAATACGAATGACCTAGGGAGTGAGAGAAGAGATATCCAGACGTTCCCCCGAGACAAGATCGATTGCCGAGTATTTCCACCCTCACACTCATAGCCTGAAAGGCACGACTAAGACGACCACGAGGAGCTATTAATTTTCATTTGCGGCAAGGAAGCCGGTGGATCTACCGCGATCGGTCACGTTAAAGTAGCAGGAGTCACCAGTACCTGAGACTGAGGTATGACTAGAAAACAAAAACCTCAAGTGTCTCCTGCTATTGGCAAAACAACTATCAAGAATTCTGATATCCAAGCGAATCATGCGCCGAGGTTTGCATAAATAATGATGATTATGTAGAAAGAGAAGTAGTAGAATGGAAATTAATGTAGATCGCACTTCTGGGAATGCGAGGAAAAGCAGAACGTTCACGTCATGGCGAGGTTAAACTTGAGAAAGGCGAGGACTAAGTGGCCTGCAACCTCTTGAGCCTTCGACCTCCATTTTCTCTCGGTTCTCGCATCTGTTTACCAACCAGTCTTTTTCAACCGCTCGTTCTTGCTATGCCACCCGTTTACCGTGGCCCTCTGCATCCCTAGCAGCACCGCACAACGAGCGAGCAAGGAAAGCAAGCAAAGCACACCCTTACGGGGTTCAAAACTCTACCGTGTACTGTTGATGCTAGCGTGGGTGGCTGCTTCCACTAGAACGCGAGGAGCTCAGAACGCCAGGAGGCAGAGTGGAGATAGAGGACCGTCGGCCAACAAGGACGGCTCGTGATTTAGTGCGCCTAGACCACGCGCTGTAGGAGCCTTCTCGGGAAAAGTCTATGCGGCTGTATGTGTGTATTTGTCTATGTATGTGTGAGTGTATTAGCGTGTATATATGTATAGATGCATACGAAAAAGAGAAAGGGAGAAAGAAGATTGTAAGGGCTAGGTAGCCTCATGGAGCTGGGTATTCTCTTCTCGTACAGCCAGATAAATCGCAGCTGGACGCCTTTCCACCCTCCAGGACTAGTACATCCCCCAAGCTATAGAACGAAGAGTGAGATCGAGGATGAACGACAGCGAAGGAGAAACCCGGACTACGTGGAACTAAGGACCTGAGCATACAAAAAATGGTACCAGCAGGGATGAAAGAAGGAAAAAGTATAAGAGCTCGTGGATAAAGAAGCTTTGAGATGCTTTCGTTCGGGATGTAAGTGAATCGGAGGTATGTTTATCGTTTGTTGGCACGATGTAATTGGCTTACTGGGATAACAAGAATGGTTACAATATGTCGGCTTCAACGAAATACGTAATCTAAGTGAAATGTCTATTCGGAATGGTAATACGAGTCGAAAGACTTGGTAAGAGATGGTTCCACTTGGAGATTGAAGAATCATATCTGGAGACATGATTCTCATTCAGCTTAGATTTGCTAGGGTGGGGGTTACAATGTAGAACAACCACATCGTAGAGTGGTTTATA
>JACEOJ010005879.1:151979-163472 GCA_013761285.1 Campoletis sonorensis | reverse complement strand
AAAAAAAAAGCAAAAAATAGTTGGGCATTGAAAAAAGTCACAATAAAAATAGGTCGGAAGAACAGAGTCCAGAAAAAAAAATCGGAATGAGAAAAAACTGGAAAAAAAAAATTTTAAACGAAAAAAATTTAATTGAAAAAAAAAAATTTCGGCCGAAGTACTTGGCGAGTTTTTTTGCTTAGCTAGGATCACGTAATATATTTCTCATGGTACGAACTCGCTTTTCTGGGTAGTTTTTTTCTGTGCAAACAAATGGAAACGGGGGTCAACAAATGTACTTGTCCAAGGTTTTTTTCCCCGGTAACGTTCTTTCGATCAAACTTCCGAAAGAGCAATATTATATTGTGGAATGAAGTCTGTAAGACGTTATGAAGGGATCATGCTATGAAAAAAATGTATCATTCAAAAAAAAAACACACATGCAATGCCAGGTGCTTTGTCTATGCCAAGGCTTTCTTTTTCTTGTATTTTCTTCAATTTTTTCGAATTTTTTTTAAGAGGATATTTTCTGGAGTTTTTCTCTATTCTCTAATTTTTTGAGGTTTCCCAAGTTTTTCGACGGGAGTCGTTCTGGAGAGTTTTTTTTTAGGTAATTTACATTTTCTTGTATTTTCTTCAAGGTGCTAGCATTTTTTTTGTTTTTTAATTTTTTCTGGGGAATTGGAGGAATCGAACCTTTTTTTTAGGGTTTTTAATTTTTTTGAGGATAATCGTTCTGCAGTCTTTTTTTCGTTCCTTTACTCTTTCCTTTACTTTTTCCTTTTTTTCATAAGATTTTTCTAGGAGCTTGAATTTTTCCTGGAGGATAGATTTTTTTCTGAAAACAGATGGAAACGGGGTCCACCAACAAATGTACTTGTCCAGGGTTTTTTTCCCCGGTAGTATATTGGTTGATAAGTTTACAAAGATTAAATTACTGTTGCCATTAAATATTTCAATGTAAAAATCAATTCTGTTGCACGATATACTATTCACTTTTCTTAGAAAAAAAAAATAAGGAAACAGACTTGATTTACTCTTATGGTCATAGAGACTGTAGGGAAGGAGTCCAAACTTGGCCTCCTGACGTGGCCCCAAAAATGTCGGCGAAATGTAGTTCCTCCAAGCGGCGTTGCTGTTTCAAGGACGCTTCGGGCATGCGCATTACGTACATGGCTGATCACGCGCCAAAACCTAACAGCTGATGAGAGTCGTTTACTGAACCTGTATAAACAATCGAATAAATTTGATATACTTCAAAATTCAAGCATGTTTCTTGCCTGAAGAGATTCGAGATATTATTAAGGTAGTTCTGTAGTTTTGTTCAAATCTTAGGAATTCCCTGAAATTTCAGTATGATGTAAAAACAGCCTCCATGAACCGACTCACAAAATTTTAAACCGATTCACCGTCCCGTTTAGGAGATATTTGATATTAAAAATCGATCTTTTTGTACGCGCGGCCTATACCTAACACGCAAATCGACGGACTTTGTTTACATTTTTTATGATAGCTGCCGAACTGATCTTACGGATTCATTTAAAAATCACTCACGTATTAAGCAGTATTGTAGGATTAATTAAAAAAAAAATATATATATTTCACCGTTTGGTTTCGGAGATATCGATTAATGAAAATAAATAATCTCACTCGACGGGGAACGGACATACGATCAGCTGTGACGAAACGGCAACAGTGTACGACGGCAGGGTACAGATGAGCGCGTAGTAACGGTCGCGACAGCGAAATTTTTTCGCAGGTTTTAATAATTATGGCAAGGATGGAAAATAAATTAATGTTTTTAATAAATTAGATTTCTTCTAGAGGTTATGTCCACTGTCGTCTCGTTTAGTGACATTCGCTCGACACATGGCCGAAACAGCTTTTAGTTTTTTATCGAGCGCTTTTTTTTTCGCAAACCGACCCTTAAATCGCAATTCCGTTGACATTATCAATAATTTTTTCAACAAAACAAATATAATTTGGAAAAACTTTGACACATTGGCACTTTGACGTTGGACGCTACTATACTGGAAAATTGCGATGTTGCCACATTTACAGAGCCGCTCTCTATACGTGTAGGGGACCTATCCATGCATAGAGTGTGATTGTGTAGGATATTAACAGTGTACAGCATCGCCAAAAGTTTGAGACTGGCAGCGCCACATACGTATGCCATCTTACTGTACGCTGCGGTCAAAACTTTTGGCTGAGACGTGTACATACAGAACTACCTTAATGAATTCAAGTTAGGCAGAATAATGAAAACAGAAAGACAAAAATCAGAGTTAAACAACTTAAATACAATTTGACTTGCAACGATTTCATCATGACGTATCGACGCTTCTTACGAAAATTAGCACGTTTACATGCTAAATAATATATAAACGTGCTACTATTCGTAAGAAGCGTCGGTATGGTCTATGGAGTAAGACAGTGGTCTCTTAATAGGAGGATCAGGGTTGAATTCCGCAGGAAAGAAGTTTTTTATCTCTCAAAAACTGTTTTTTTTCTAACGAGGTTCTATCGCCATAATCATAATAGTATTTACAAAGTAACTGCGAAAATGATCAAATACAATTTTTCTAAGATATTTGATTGAAATTTTGCGTGAATCTTCTTAAACGTCGTACTATAATGTGTAAAAAATTTGAGAAGGTTCCACCGTCTGGTAATCGAGATATTCAGTGTTTAAAATTGCAACTTTAACATGAGGTCTTATGGGAAGTTACGCGAAAAAGACGATATTTTACAACTGATAACTCGATTGTTAAGAAGATTCAGATGAATTTTAAACAATTAAACTTGGAATCGAACGCATGAGAAATGATCGAACCTCCTTAAATTTCACTTCTACGAGATGATTTTTAATAAATTTTGTTTTTCTCGCTAGCTTGTTTTTTTTTTCAGGATTGTGCAGTGGAAATTTATGTATATAAAGATGAGCAATGATAAAAATTGATATCTACAAAATTTTAACAAATTCCAAGAGAGTGAGTCACCGCTCACTCTCTTCTTTGTGGAATCATCTTCAAATTTGTAATTGATGTTTTTCATTCATAGTCTTTTTTTAAAAACATGAAAGAATTTCAAATAAAAAAAAATGATGAAAAATTGAATATTGCACTTCGCCTTCCCCGAATAAATGATTTATCGGAATGTAATACGGCCTATAACCTACTCTGATTACTTTTGATAAAGCCAAAATTGTCGGGCTGTAGGCTGAGTAAAGAGAGTAAGAGGCGTGTGATCACATGACTGGTTCGAGACACCAGGTAATTGTAGTGTGTGCAATTAGGCAGTTAGAAAGAAAGTGAGAGAGCGAACGGTTATCCCGAGCGAGTGAGACCGTGGAAGTAAATTTATGTGCGAATTATATGTGGATTGTCTGAAGTCTTGTATATTTAATTTATAAGTTATCAATTATTATCGAAATAAAATATTATTCATATCTCCTAAAACTTCAGAAGCGGGATTACCGCGTTCCTTATAACAAAAAAAAATTAGATCCAGAAAACGTTTCGCGGTGTCTCGTGGTCATCGCGAGTGTATCGTTGTTCGTGCAAAAGATTGGTTCCTTAATGGCTCATGGTTGAGGAACAAGAGTTGAAACAATTATTGCAGCAGAGGAAATACGGAAAATGGCCATGGAACGAACTCAGTCGTGGAGCCGTGGGAGAGGACTACGAGGGGAAGGACATTCGGCAAATCGACCGCCAGGTCCACCAACAGCTTGGGCTCTAGACGACAATATCGCGAGAGCGCAAAACGGAGTCAGAGGAAACGCGACCGTTAACGGTGTTCCACAGGATTTTATTTCAAATAATCTGCCATTACGTCCGCAGTCGCGTAATGATATCGGTGCGCAAGGAGCTCCATTTCAAAACATCGAAGGTGCGCGGGTTCGTCTGGGCAGCCTCGAATTCCCCCACCGGGTCAATCGACGCCGGCTGCGAACGCGTCTCTAGTCAACGCGGTTCGAGATATACTTGCAAAGCAAAACAGAGAAGAAGCCATGGCCCATTTATTCGCGGGATTAATGCTTAACCAGCCAAGGTCGATGCCGAATCAACAACTTGGGCCTTCGGTTTCGTCTGATCATGTAATTCCCGATTTATCGAGAAACATCGCAACATTCTCAGGTGAAAGTGATGGTATTCGAGCAAAAGAGTGATTGCAAAATTTAGAACCAATGCAACAATTGCATCAGTGTCCGAGAGATTACTTACTTGAAGCGGCTCGCATGCATTTGAGTGAAGGCGCGAAAGATTGGTTCCGTTGTCGTTCGCGAGATTTAAAAACTTGGGACGCTTTTCGTGAGGCCTGTCGACAAGAATTCATATTTCAGGACGATCTGACTACGCGTTTCGATAGAATGAGAGCCAGAGTGCAAGGTAAAGACGAATCTTTAGTGCAATATTTTTGTTCAAAAGCAAAAATGTGTTCGGAACTAAATTTAACGTATCACGAGTTAAAAGCGCAAGTGCTGCTCGGATTGGGGTCGCGAGAATTGGCGAACGCAGTGATGCCATCAACGCAATATACAACCACAGAGTTGTTGCATGAATTATTGTATTTCGAGAGCATTTTTGCACTACGCGGCGATAAGGCAAATGCATAACAACTAATGGGTCAACTTCCTCCGTCATGAGTAAACCCTTCGCGAGCATTTCTTCATACAGGTGTTGATTATGCTGGTCCTTTCTCTTTAAAAACCTGGAAAGGCCGGACAACTCGAACTTATAAATCATGGGTTGCTCTGTTTGTTTGTCTATCGACCTCAGCAGTTCACTTGACACTTGTCACAGATTATTCATCTGACGCCTTCATTGCGGCTTATAAACGCTTCGTTGGACGAAGAGGAATCTGCGCTACTTTAACCAGCGATTGTGGCACGAATTTCAAAGGAGCCGATCGAGAACTTAAAAAATTGTTTAACGCCTCAACTCAAGATTCCGAACAATTTGAATCCATTATTGCAAACGATGGCACTAAATGGAATTTGAATCCTCCCTCAGCCCCTTATTTTGGAGGAAAATGGGAGGCAGGACTGAAATCATTCAAATATCATTTCCGACGAATTACCGGATCATCGCTTCTTACGTATAATGAGATGAATACCATATTAATTCAAATTGAAGCGATCTTGAAACCGCGACCCATGTCCCCCTTAACAAATGATCCTGATGATTTGGACGTCCTTACAGCTGCTCACTTTCTTTTTGGACAACCCTTGATATTGATTCCCGAATCAAATCTTGAGTATCTTCAAATTTCAAGATTACCCCGCTGGCAACACCTCTCCCAGATGATTCAAAGTTTTTGGGCGATATGGTCTAAAGAATATTTACAACGTCATTATTCCATTTCTAAATGGAATAAACATTCAGATCAACTCGTAGTCGGAACCCTTGTTTTTATAATCGATGAACGTTATCCTCCTGCAAAATGGACATTAGGAAGAATTATGCAACTTCATCCTGGAAACGATAACATTGCTCGCGTTGCTACTATCAAGACGAGCACCACTAGTTTTAAAAAAAATTGAAACAGAAAAATTGAAAAATTGAAAAAGTGAAAATTGAAACTTTGATCGAGAATACTTGAGTGGACACCAGTAACTGCCGATGAAATGTATACATTTCTTGCACTGATTATTCTCATGGGTATAATAGAAAAGTCAGATATAAAGCAGTACTAGTCGACAAATCTCATATTGGAAACCCCGATATTCGCTAAAACCATGACCCTAAGAAGGTTCGAGAGCATTGCGCGATCGATTCATTTTTCTGAGAACGACAATCAATCTGCGGATAAAATTCAAAAAAATCGACCTCTGTTGGAGTACTTGGTTGAACGATTCAAAGTTGTTTATCGACCTGGGAAGAATATTGCCGTCGATGAATCTCTTCTGAAATTTAAAGGTCGGCTCAGTTTTAGGCAATGCAATCTCCACAAGCGGGCTCGATTCGGAATTAAACTTTACAAAACCTGCGAGTCTAATTCAGGATACGTCTACGATTGCTCGATTTGTACTGGTAAAGAAACCGATAAATCTAAGGCTAACAAGCAAATTGGAGTTTCTGGAACCGTCGTAAAAACTATGCTAGGAGATCTTGCAGGACAAGGTCGTACACTGTACGTCGACAATTAGTATACCTCACTGGTGCTTTTCAAGCAACTTGTGGACGAGAAGACCAATGCATGTGGAACGGTGAGAGTAAATCGTAAATATTTACCACAAGTAAATACCAAAGGAATGAAAACTGGTGAGATGCAAGTATTTCATACCCGAAAAATGGCGTTTCTTTGTTGGAAAGATGAAAAAGTTGTTAGCTTGCTCACAACGACGCAACAGCCAGAAATAACAAACACAAAAAAAAGAGTAGACGAACAGGAGAATTGATAAGAAATCCGAATGTCGTCATTTCTTACAACGCAAATATGGGAGGTGTCGACAGATCAGATCAATTATTACAGCCCTACGAGCTTCTCCGTAAATCTCGCAAGTGGTATCATAAAATTTTCCACCACCTTATCGATATTTCGATCTTCAACGCTATGGTTGTGTACAACACTTTGCATTCGGATGAAACAAAACAAAATCAGCTAAGTTTTCGACAAGCGTTGGTAGCAGAACTGATCAACGAGCATTCCGAACAAAAAGCCACAAGCACGAGAAGAAGGTATTCAGGCGTGATTGTACCAAAAATTGCTGCTCATACTCCAAGCGTGTTGAAATCATCAGACAACAAGCGGTTTAGAAAACGATGCTTTTCTTGTCACGCCGCTGATAAGAGGAAAGATACAAGAACAGTCTGTGTGGAGTGTGGTGACATACCCCTTTGTCTGGAATGTTTCAGGTCATTTCACAAAAAAAAAAAAATATTTGAAAAAAGATTGAACGATTCAGAGCTTTGCAAAAACAAAGGGCACAAAAAGAAAACCCATTAAAAATCGTTAAAGTCAAGGGTCACAATATGAGAATATCAACATAATTGTTGAAAATAAACAAATAAAAAGACAAAAAATGATAAAGATGATGAAAAAAACGAAATACTATTGGGAAAAAAATGAAAAACAAAAACAAAAACAAAATCAAAAAAAGAAAAAAAAAAGAAAAAACAAAAAGACCAAAAAAAAACCAAAAAACCAACAAAACAAAAAAAAAAAAAAAAAAGTAAACGGAGTGTAAAGTCCTACGAATGCAACCTCTTCGCGGTACACTCTGGGAGCGTGGATTTAAATTCACCAGCTAATGCACGGGGCAATTTTGAATAGTATTTGTGTTACATTTATTCACATATAAAACTTGAAAAACTCAGGATTGATATAAAATCAATATGAAGAGAAAGGTGCCATTGCAAAAATTTTACATTATCAATTCATATGTGTTTTAGAGAATCTTCTATTTTCAATTTTTATACTCCGTAATCAGCGACCTCGAAGAATACTAAATTTCGACCGATTCAAATGAATTTTCGGATTTTTGACCACCATATTGGATCCGCCATTTTGAATTTCGAAATTTCGCGGGCGGATTCGTAATCAGCGACCCCGAAAACCCCTGAATGCCAATTCCTATCCAATTCGAATGAATTTTTGCATTTTCGGGGGCCATATTGGATCCGCCTTCATGAATTTCGAAATTTTGAGGGCGGATTCGTAATCAGCGACCCTGAAAACCCCCGAGTACCAATTTTTATGCGATTAAAGTGAATTTTCAATTTTCGGCTGCCATATTGGATCCGCCATTTTGAATTTCAAAATTTTGAGACCGGATTCGTAATCAGCGACCCCAGAAACCCCCGAGTATCAAATTTTATCCGATTCGAATGAACTTTTGCTTTTCGGCCGCCATATTGGATCCGCCATTTTGAATTTCGAAATTTTGAGAGTGGATTCGTAATCAGCGACCCCAGAAACCCCCGAGTATCAAATTTGGTGACAATTGATTGACTCAATCACGAGATAATCGATGTGCGCCATATGGCGTCATTGCCGCTCAAAAGGTTAACAACAACTCCATGTCACACGTTCGTTATGAACTTTGATGCGGTTGATAACTTCAGACCATTCGTTCGAATCGATCACCGATTCGCTTTTGAGTTGTTTTTTAGCCTAGCAACGAAAAAATAACACCCAGCGGAGATCGCTTCGGAACTCCGTCCGAAAAGTATCATTTTTCCGTTCATCTTTTACGAGTGCTCGTTAACCATTTAATTTTCTCCGCGAACTCAATTCGTCGGAAAACCAGACAAGATTCCTCGACACTAAACCATCATTTAAAAGCTGTTCTTCGGATTATTTTGTCCAAGGGTATTTCGAATCAATTAAATTTCTTGGTCCATCACCACAACGCAACCCAGGTATTTCCTTTCACTCTTCGCAATTTAAGTGGATGCACGACCAGGACGAAACGCATCTCACTCAGCCTCGTTGGTCATTCTCTCGCTGATGTGAGATTCGTCGTGCATCAACAAATTCCTGTATTGTTTTTTTTTTTTTTTTGACGATTCCCTTGACAAGTTCATTCGTTAATACGGTTCAAGACCGGATATATTCGCGTCGTACAAATGGAATCAAACCTCTTGGTTTTTCTACGACCTGTCTTGAATAAACTAATTCTTTAATCACCTTGTTTCAATTGAGTTAATGGTTGAACGATACTGAGGCGTAGTTATCGACAGAAGTTCGGGAGCGGGATGAAAAGGAAAACGGGGAGCGCTCGAGGTAGCGCGATCGTGGTGTCGAGACTGAAAAAGAAAGACAAGAGAAGCGAAGAATAGGGAGACAATCGTTTTTTAATAACGAAAGCGAAAAAGGGGCAACGTTGGCCATCGATAAAATAAAATTATAAAATAAAAAAAAGTATTACTACAGATCAGAAGTGGGATGCACCACGGGTTGAAGAAACGAACAAACAATCTAACAAGGTTTGGAAAAACCAAAATTATCGCGAAGCAACGCTAAAACGAAGGTCGAGATGTCGACCGAACGAAGCAGGCGAGGACGCGACTCGGGGTCCGTGCGATCGCGGGACATATGTGGTCATCGAGCGAGATCATCTCCGTACAACTCGAGAAGACGGGGCTCCAGGGATCGTAGCCGTCTACGGTCGCGAGATAAGAGTTCCGAGGATCGGCACCGCAATCGTAGGAAGCCGGGGAAGTCCTGCAGTAGCTGTGGGTGTGAAAGCCGATCAAGGAGTTCCCTGTTGCCAGACGTCACGGGAGGGAGTTCGGTGGGTGGCACCGCGTCTCAGGGTGAGTCCGATTTTACAAAATTAACTGAGGTGCTATCCGCCATTGTCAAGACGGTTGAAGACGATCAAACTTGAACTTGAAAAGATTAATATGTATGCGACTATGTACGAGTGGGATGATCCTCATAAAATCTATTTAGCGTCACTAAGATTGAGAGGAATTGCGAGAGAAATTCTCAGGCAATTCTCAGGGGAACCAAGTTTTGGCAAACTGTTTGAAAGCGCAGCAACGTATAAAAGTTTGCCAGGTCAATCGCTCCAGACGTATTGTTTCGAAAAAATCAAAAGAATCAACCGATTGCAACTAGAAATTTCTGAACCAAAGATCGTAGATTTCGTGATACAGGGAATCCATGATGACCAACTGAGAATAGGTCTTTTAACAGCAAAAAGAGAGAAGCTTGCTGAATTGTCTTCGTGTCTGGAGTCTATTGAGAAACCTAAAGACATTAAGCATACAAAGGACGATAGGGACAAAAAGCGTACGGCGGACTCGGAAAAGGCAACTAGGCAGCCCGCGCGATTCGACTCGATGAGTGCATGTTTTAAGTGTAGAAAAAATGGGCACCGAAAGCGTGACCGTCCGGAAGTTAACCGCGACGACTATAAATATAATAAAACAGGGCCCACGAAGAATTCGCAATTTTCAGGTAAAAAAATACTGAGGGTAAGAATCGCAACTTTTGCAACTTACGGGGACACATAGAGACAGAATGTTACAAAAAACAAAGAGTTGAAAAGGACGAGAGAAAAAAAATTATGACTAGATGGAAAAGAGATCGCTTATTGCGACTCACCATCCTCTCCGAAGGGGCTTCTCATGCCGAGTAAAGCAGTCACGATGAACGTATGTGAGGTCACGGAAACCCAAGTAAAGAAACCGACAAAAAAATGCGTTCTCGGTGACTAAGAAAAAGTTTGCACGATCGACCTAGGCAGTGACTGTTCTATTATTCGCGAGAGCCTAGCAAGGGCCTTAAATTTAAAGTTGGAAAATAGGATGAAAAGATTGTCGTCATTTAATCACGCGATAGTCGTCCCAATCAGTCGATCGAAGATCAGGGTCCATATCGATGACATTCCTTTGAAAATAAGGGTTTTCGTTGTTGCCGACGATCAGGTGACCAGGGAAATTCTCGTCGGAAGGAAAATTTCGCGGTAAAACAGGTATCAAGGCGATATCAGACGCAACCGCAGTCACGTTTACTTTAGATAAACCACCTCAAACCGACAACGTTATGGAAGTCGACATGGTAGACGTAAATCAAACAACAGAAATAAGAAAAGATGACATTTGGTGTGAAGACCTCAAAGCCGAGCATAAACCAAAACTACTTAAACTTTTGAACCAGTATAGGGCAATTATATCGCTCAACATGGAGGAATTAGGCCAAACAGACGCGGCAGAAATGACGATTGAAGTAACTTCCGAGGTTCCCGTTTTTTACGGACCATACCGCCTTTCCAAAGCCGATCGAGATAAGGTTAAAACAATGGTAGCAGAGCTGGAAGAGAGCGGTATCGTTCGTGGGAGTACGTCACCTAATGGAAATCCGGTCGTGCTCGTGAAAAAAAAAAAATGGAGAAACGCGAATGGCCATAGACTACAGGGGCCTCAACAAAATTACGAAACGCATACCATTTACCCATAATCGACGATCAAATAGATCAACTCTGCAAGAAGAAAATTCTCACCTCGCTAGACTTAAAGTCCGGTTCTCACCAGATTCCTATGCACCGCGATTCTATCGAATAAACCACCTTTGTTACTCCGGATGGTCAATGGGAATTGTATTTCGTGCCTCTTCCTCGAGATCACTCGGTAGTCCTCCACTCTGTGCCGATAATACCACCTATTCAAAGTTAAGAAAAATCGAGACTGTGGCGCCTCCGCGCCCTCGCGGCGGCCACTCTCGGTTACTAGCCTCATTCTTCATTCTTCATTTTGGTGCCGAACGAACCACATTAGTAAGAAATTAAGGAGAACATAAATTAAGGAAAATTAAGGAACATTACGGAGAATGGGGAAGAAAAACACAAAGGACGAAGATAAAGACCTTCGAGACCGATTAAGACGACTGGAGAAGAAGATGCGAAAAAAGAAAAAGCAGAAATATCATAGGAAACGTAAGTTAACCTCAAATTTGTTACAGCTCGTCTCAACACCGATACATCGAGGCTGACGCAACCAACATCGTTACACTCATTATCGCTCTCGTGCTCGATGGTTAGGCCAAAGAGTATTAAAA
>JACEOJ010005879.1:123968-142435 GCA_013761285.1 Campoletis sonorensis | reverse complement strand
CCACACGTCCCGCAATCGAAAAACTCTGGACCACGACCGTCAGCGGACTTCAGGGCGTAACTCTATCATTTTTGGTTGAAAATATTTTCAAAAATTTATTATAGTTCATCAAAATATGATTAAAACGATGTCAGAATTTTGTTGAATTCTAATTAATTTTACCCACGAAAAAAAAAAATCTCAAAGTATCACCGAAAATGAGCTTCCTAATGTGCTTTCCCCCCTTAATAACGAAAGCGAAAAAGAGGCAACGTTGGCCATCATGAAAATAAAATTATAAAATAAAAATAAAAAAGTATTACTACAATACAGTCCTATTTCGACCACTCTCCCATCTCAATTCAACCGATTCTCTGTTCACCTCAACAGAATCTGGTATCACCTTCTTTTAATGATCAATCTTCTTTCATTTTTAATAAATGAAATTTTACCAGATCAAAAAGTTTAATTCCATCTCGTGTTTTTCAGGATATTTATACATTGAAGAATTTTCTGCTCATTATCAAATCTTCGCCAAACACTCTCCATTTTGACCTAATCGTTAAAAATTTTAGAAGCCTCAGAAAAAAACGGTTCCGGCAGGAACGGTTCCAGAAAAAACAGCATTTTTTTTACCGCAACAATACGAAAAATGTTGGGGCCGGACAAGTACTCTGTATGTATCTGCTCAACATACGATGGTAACATTTTATAATCGAATTTTAGCCAATCCAATATAGTATACTTTTATTTTCTAGTTTACTTCATAATATAGTTACCTCGAGCTTTAAAATTCTTGTACGTTCGAACTTGGAATAATTTGTTTATTAACACTAACGTTAATTAAGTTATTTATAATAACGTCAATTATTATAATAAATATAATAATAACAATAATAAGCCGTCAATTGGACGATTGGAATGTATTCCAAATTTTGGACCCTTTACAGGATACTGAGGGTCTCTAGCAACTTTTTCTGGATTAAGATAATTTTGTTTTGGGCAAAACGTTACAAAGCTCCACGTACTTGGTCATATAAGCTTTAGTAAATATCTCTTTATTTAGTAACCTTTTGTAAAGTTTCAACTCACCTTTTTTCGAGGATTGATTCGGTTTCCAAATTTTCAAAGAGTTTTTCTCTATCCTTCGGAGGTATGGATTGCCGTAACAGTTTTTCTCTGAGGCTTCTAAAATTTTCAACGATGAGGACAATATGAAAAGAATAGAATTTATTGCCAGTTTTTTTACAGGCTGGAACATTTTTGGAAGGAATGAATTCATGAGATGATATCGTTCGGTGGCTACGAAAATGTACTTGTCTCAACTTTTTTGCAGCAGACTACGTGATGCACCCTAGTTCCGATAAATTGTTGAAAGATCGAGCATATATATCAAGCATAAAAGAGCGTTTCAATGAAACAAAATAATCAAATAATATGAATGGTCGGAGAAATACAAGCGAAAAATAGTGATAGGTAAATATTCAGATTTATCAGGGGTGACATTCGTCCCGCAATCAGCCGTGCTTGCACATAACTTCTTACTAATAACAAATGGTAAAAAATTGGTAGAGGAGACCAAGGCTAAACAGGGCATATCTTCAAAACTTTCCAATAAAAAAATGGAATTTTTATTCGCTCGTTTTTTACATTATTTCAAGAATATTATGTGCAAAAAAATGTACGCCGAAAGTCATAACATGTGGTTTTATTCGCACACAACGAAAGAATGAGGTCCCAGGGTTAGGCATGTTGTGGACAAAATTCACCACTTACCACGTTTTTCACGTGAAAAAAGTTATGAGTGGTGATCAATCGAAATCGCTTAAAAATTGCGGATTTAATATTTAAAAATACCGATGAAAATATGACATCATGAAATCGCCTAGGTACAGCGAATCTTCCATTTTTAACATTTCCCAAGGTTAACAAAATGCGCTGTAACACGATTGATAGAAATTTTCTTTTGTCATCAACCGTGCTCGCTCATAATTTGCAGGTAAAAATAAAAATGTAAAAATATTGAAACGCGAAAAAATGTGCAAATCAAGATTTCCATTGCTTCAAATCGTATAAAAGCCGCCTCTTTGGCTTCAAAAAAAATCAGTATTACTCGTGCGAACCAATTGAAAGTTCATTTGACCTTTGGTCTCTACGAACGCAGGGATCGCAACCATAGTAAGTTTGAATTTTTAATGTTTGATGTATTAGAATCTCTTAATTGCTCATTTGGAGACGCGACAGCATCTGGTATATAGTCACAGTAAGCTGAATATTGCTATCGAGAATGTCGAATGTTGACGAATTTAGCACGAAAAAAATATTCATCCCGTTCAAGGATAGGTTAGGGGGGGGGGGGGAAGGTTTATTCGGTAAAAAAAAGCACGTTTTTAAGATTTTCTTTTGGCAATACAGGTGGTGTTACTTTATTCAGTCGATCCATACATAATAATAATAAATAATAATAATAAATAATAGTGCCCATCATAACTCGCAACCAAATCATTTGAAACGAAAAAATCAAAATGCATTTGTTGAAGGAGATGTTTGTCGAGGTATTCACGGGAGGATTTTTTTTTTTTCGATTTTTCGTAGCACTTGGAAGCCAAAAACCAGATTTTCGCTAAAAAATCGGCTAGTTTGCTGTTATAAAATTAATAATTATTGAAAAAAATAAAAAAGCTTTCGACAATACCTAGTGGATTATGTGAAAAAACACTGTGCAAAATTTCAAATCGATTGGTCCAGTAGATTTTCAATTATGGTGGTCACGGACTTCAAAAATTACAAGTCTCAGAAAAACGCTTCAAAGTTTTCTTGAGATATTATGCATTCAATTGAAAAAAAAAAAAAAATTATACTTTACCCCCCGCCCCCTTCCTTTAATGTCATAACAGATACTTAATCGTCCTAGAACGGATAGCATACATTGTTTTATGAATATATTAACAATCGATGCGTAAGATTTACATATCTTTTACACATAGAGCGTGCAAGAAAGAGTGCATACAGCTCGAAAACACGTGTTATTTGAATATGATAAAAGCCAAGCCTAATTGTTGATATTTAAAAAAATTCTCTGGCACACGTTTCTATTCATTTGTGGATTCATGATCGGATAAACTTATTGGAAAATTAGTGCATCGATTAAAAAACATCTCACTAAAGGATGTTGTATATTCAACAATATAATTATAATTATATTGTTGAATATACATGTCTCAACGTTGGTTAACACGTTTTCATTATCTTCGTACGAGTGAAAGAAAAATAAAAACATGTGTTACATTGACACAATGTCAACCAATTACCGAAAAAAAAAACCCAGGCGACAACTTCTCCCATAAGTTCTTCATATCTTAAAATTCTTTAATTCTATTTTACCAGAACCATGTAGTTTTTCAGCTTATTTGTCGACAGGCTTAAAGTCCCAAGCGAAAAAGTTTTTCGTTGCGTGGAATCTGAAATGGCAGTAATGTCTTTAATCGTTGCGTTGACGGCGTTCATTGCTGGGGCAATCGCAGAACAATTAACTTTCTACGACCATGCGATGCCAATAACACTGATCGAATATAGTTATGGAAAAGATGGTGAATCGCGGGTTGAACATCTCGAAGCAGTCATACAAAATCACCATTTGACCTCCACGGAACGAATGAATTTTCCACCATTTGGTCCGATTGAGAATATTTACCAGGCAGCTCGAGAGTCCGGAGACGAACGCGGTCATCTATTAGGACCTCAATTCTCGGGACCAGCAACCTGGTATAATCTTTCCCCGCAAAATGCACGCGTTAATCGAGACATGGGATATCAGTCGATCAGTACCGATTGGTACGAAGCGGAATGTGAGGTGCGACGATTTCTCGAAGGGGGTTCATATCGTCGCGTCCAATGGTCAGTAAATATGACCTACGTGGGTGAATCGAATCGGCCTGATAAGTATCATCTAACAGTACATTTTGAAGAGCCTTGCCTTTCGCCGGTGGGTTCAGATATCAATATCGAGATTCAAAACTCGCCGCAGCAGGAAGACAGCGCTTATTGGATTTGTCGAAAATGTCACACGAACTGCGAACGAGCAATTAATATCTGCCACGACACCAGAATCACACCAACCGTGACATTAGATACTCGATGATTAACAAGCGAAATTCGTGATTTTTTTTCAAATCAAATTTGTAATAATTACATTTGTTGATGGATTTTTTTGCTGTTGCAGTATCATCATTAAACTGGTTGATTTTTTTTCTTTAAATAAATTTCAAACGAATTCGTTAATCAACCGGACCAACAGTTTTTTAAACGATGAACATTCTAATTATTTTTCCAACTAATTCAATGTTCTCTCGTATTTTCTTATTTCCATCGTCGCTTCTAAATCCTCAACCTTACTGCTGCTACGATGAAAAAAAAAAAAATCGAGACGGCATGGCCCGATATTCGCTGTAACACATGCTTATGCATTGCCACAGCTTTCAAAATATCTGGATATAGTTGTCCATCCAGGTAGTCATTGGATTTTTCAAATATTTGTACAACTGAAAAGTATGGTGTCCGATAAAAATATTACTGAATAAATTAGCAGAAAGTTACTACGACTTTTTCGTGTTGTTAACTTGGTAATATTGACTGGTTTTACAATAATCTATCTTTTGCTATTTTCTGCGTAGTTCCTGTGGTCACGCTCAATTTTCAGTGATTTAATTATAGACTATTTCTTTTTATTTATCTATTACAGGAATGACGTTTTCACATTATGACTTTTCGACGAAAACTGTTTCTTCTTCCCTCATTTTTTTTCGTTGCTCTCTATTCTCTTTTTTCTTCTATTTAATTTTGAGGTAGTTCTATCGTGACATTCATATCGAAAAATGGTTTTTCAGTTTTTCTCACATAAAAATTGGTTTGTGGGCATACGTTAATGATGAAAAGTCGTTGTAAATTGATTAAAGAACAACATGCTCCAAATTCAAGGTCATCCAAGGTAATAATAATGTACTTGCTGTAAAATTGCACAAGGTGCAAACGTTTTTTCTACAGATATTTTTGAAAAAATAAATGCAGCTTATTTGATGTTGCATTAAAACGTATGCAAAGTTCTAGAAGGCTTCACCATGCAGGAGCCTAAATATTTATTGATAAAAATGTAACTGTTAATACGAAATCCTATGAGAGACTACCAAGAATTGTGATTTGTACCAATAAATATCTGAACTTCCGGTTGGTGAAACCTTTTTAAATTTATCACACACGTGCACATAACATTAAAAAAAAAATCCAAATTTCCAACAAAATCTTAAGAAAACGATACGAAAATAAAACTACCTTAAGTCACAGCATACTCAATCATCTTTTTCGCATGCCGCCAACCGCACACTCCCACATAATTTCAATAGAGAGTGACATTTCAGGTGAAATTTCAAAACAATGATTCGCCATAGTACGCACAATAAACAATTCATTGTTTGTTTGGGTTTGTTTTGGAAAAAAAACACCTATTTTGTAGTATTTGTTCACTTCATTATTCTCTTCAACGAATAAGCACAAGTTGGATGGTTTTTAAAAAGAAAGAATCGAGCCTTGGCCGATGCGACTAAAGTTTCAAAACACGAACACAAGAGACGAGTGACTCTCGTGTGAACAGTGTGACGACAATCATGAGATCATTGCGACTTTCCGGATATTGAGTTCAGAAACAACGCCATTTGAACGAATTCCGTTTACGGGCACGAGATCAAATCTTGGGGTTGAATTACGTGACGAAAAACGTCTGGAAGAGAAAAAATTTAAACAAAATAGTTATCATTTTGACTAGTGTATTTAGCGATATGATACAGGACAATTTTTTTCATTACATTTTCTCTATTTCGTCTAATACCAAGCTAATTGAACGCGCAACAATTTATTTTCTATCAATTTGTTGTGTTTTTTTTTGTTTCGTCGAATTTTCCTTGAGAAAACATTTCTTCAGAAAAATTGGTTTTTGATATTTTCCGAATAGTTATTTGGATTGAAAAATAATTCGACGTTTGTTGCGTGTAAAGGACGAAAAATATGCGACGATTAATCGTCGTAATGATGGTCATTTTTGATCTTTTTCAAAATCATCCGGTGGTCGATTGCGCATCGATTTGACAATTTTTTTTTTTTTTTTAAATATTTGACCTTCATTAACAATATGATACATGGGAATATGTAAGAATTAATCGCCGTAATTTTTCCGAACAATTCTCGTCTGTCTAATTATTGTTATTATTATTATTTTCAATTTTTTAGTCATTTTCACAATAATTTTTACTTTCGAAAACAATTTGACGTTTATTACGTATGTGGTACAAGAAATAACCGAAGATTAGTCGTCGTAATATTATTACATCTGATTTCTTAATATCCTAGAATAAATATTATTAACCGAAGAAATTATCATCTAAGAAACGATCCAATTTCAACTCTCTCGATTTGAATTTTCTTTCTTCTTTTTGTACACCGACCTACGAGGCATTTTTCTTTCATTTTCCCATACTGCCCAAAAAAAGCCTCTGAGTCATACGAGATCGAAAAAAAAAAGTAACGACCTATCACGATCGTTTTTTTTTCTTAATTTTTCTCATTACACATATATCAATCACCACACACACACACACACACACACACGCGCGCGCGCGCGCGCGCGCGCTAATTATTTTCTAACGACTTTTCTTTACTTTTATCAGTAAAATATTAACAAAAAAAAACTTCATGAACAAAAGTAGAAAGTTACAAATTATAGTTTCTCCATTTTACCAAAAAAAAACGCAAGTGAATAAAAAGTTCAGAAATAAATAAAACGTTCGAAAATATATATACACAACAAGAATTATTTCATGAAATTCATAAAATTCGACTCCAAGTTTTCAATAAAAATTACAATGACACTTAGGAATGTTCGATGAAGTTTAAAAAAAAATTTCACGCAACATCGCTTCGTCACATTTCACCAAAATTGCTTCGTGTTGTTTTTGGAGCTTTAATTATAAAATTCCTGCCTGCATGTGTATTTTTTTTTTTTTCTAATTAATTTAAGAATAAAAACTGATTTTCGTAAGAAACTTCCTGAAAAAGATAAAAGAACTAAACTTGTCGCCTTTTAGAAAGTTTCGTCAAAAATTTTATACAATTTTCTGAAAATTTATACACAAAGGAAATTGAACAAGAATTTTTGCTGTGAAGTCCAACCACATTTTTTGTCTCAATAAAAACTTTCAAACCCATTCGAACTTTTGTGGGAAAATGTTTGTTTCGTTCTTCTACTTATTCATAAAATTTTCAAAAAATATGAAATAAACAACTGGATAATTAAATGGAATGAGTCACTTCATTTTTTAAACGTATGTTTGAAAAGTTCTACTGGGCATAAAAATTGCTGGTCAGTCATTTTATTTGGTTTCAATAAAAATGAATATTTCGTTAATTAATAATTCAAAGAATCTTGTATTCTCCCTTCGTTCCTATGTTTCTCACGGTGATTATTCAAAATATAATTTGTCCGATGTATAATGAGGCTCGAAATTTTTTTGTTTTTCAATATACAAGGTACCATATTTGTTCATAAAAATATGTCGTACGAGTTTACAGCCCTGTAACGGTCGATCATCAACTAAGCCATATGTGAAAACATTGATGTAAGACGCGCGTGTTTATGGTTTAACAACTTGTGACTTACGAAGATTCCGTTGAAAAGTGTATTTTACAACCATTGGCGTTATTAGTCATTTATTTCGATGGTTTACATGGTCCAGGAGTATAATTACGAAGGTTACAAGGTCCTCGGACATTGGCAAGAAAATTTTGGTGCCGCAACGAGAACGTGAATGAGGACTTTTCAATGGAGAATTTGCGCTTGGAAAAAGGTGAAATTAAATAATGAATATTAAGATAATAATAAAGTTATTCATAATGTAATAAATAAATGATAATCTTGTTCATTATTACGGTGAATATCTACTTGATATTATTATTATTATTATTATTATTATTATTATTATTATTATTGTTGTTGTTGTTGTTGTTGTTGTTGTTGTTGTTGTTGTTGTAGTTGTAGTTGTAGTTGTAGTTGTAGTTGTTGTTGTTGTTGTTGTTGTTGTTGTTGTTGTTATTATTATTATTATTATTATTATTATTATTATTATTATTTCAATTTACATCTGAGCTAGACAAGAAATATATTTGATTAAAATTCTTATTTATCGAATAATCGACAGTTATTTTTGTTTTTCTTTAATTTCAATTTATTTATAACATTTCTTTGCCAACAACGATTCCGCAAGGTTGAACAATCCCGGTGTTTACAAGTCTCGGCCTTTTTATCGTTGTTTTTGTCTCGTCCTTTTTTAACAATTCTTCGATTGAATAAGGATTTTTTTTCCTCGCTGGTTGCTGAGCCTGTTGATTTTCCATCGTTTCATGATCGATCGTTTTACGCTCGCTCGCATTTTTCGAAATTCTTGGATAGATGCTCGTACCGGAACTCGTCGAATCTTCGACGACTGTTGAACTTGGACTTTCTCGAGAATTATCAAAATGACCGTTCGATACAGGCGTCCCATGTCTCACGAAAGCACTTCGATCGCTTCCGATCTTTTGTCCCAATTCCAATATTATGGGTGAGTTCTGAAACGACTTGTAATTGTCCTGTGACTCATTGTTCTCGTCGAGATCACTTTTGTCCAGTGAATCGTCACTTCCTGCCATTGAACTCGAACTCGATTTCAACTCGACTTGACCTTGACCATTTTGTTGCGCGGACAAACGTTCCGAGTCTAGTGATCTAAATAAAAAATAAACACAACCCATTTATTTTCAGGGACTTGGTGCCACAAATTAATACATGAAGACACTTTTTATTGTTCCTTAATTATTATTAAATATTAGTTATTATTTTTCCATTGATTATTTTTCAATTATATATCTATTGTTTTTTTATTACTTATTATTCCTTATTATTGGGTCACTTTTTATTATTAAATAAAGACCTTTTTCAATGCAATAATAAAAAGCAACTCAGACGTTTAGATTCTTGATTTCTTCAGTAAATTTGGTTTCTCGTTACTGTGCCCGAATGCTATAAATTTATTCATTAGAAGTAAGGGGTTTTTTAATGATTCAATTAATAACTATTACTCAGAACTTTAGATTCTCGTGTCAACAAATTTGATCTCTCGTCAATTTCATTCGATTCGAAAAACAGTAACTTTATTAATTACTCAATAAGGAGTTTTTAAAAAATTATAAATAAATAGTTTTCATAATGAAACCGCAGACTTTTGTATTCTTGTGGCAATCAATTTTGTTTTTCATCAATTTTACTTTGGTTGAAATTTGTTTTTTTAAATTATTATTTCATTAATCATTGTAATTTTATTCCTACGATACGAAGTTCATAATAACTCGTATGATTTTAAGTTTATGACTTTTTTGAAAATTAATCGTTAGTGATAAATCAGGAAAAAGTATGAAAATTTAGAGATCATTAAGTTTAGAGTTACGATAAAAAAAACTTATGGATTTCGATTGCAATTGCAAATGATAATTAACTATATGTATATTTTTTAAATTTCTCGAGTTCTGCAAAGAGTCCCCAACCAATTTTTCTTTTTGTTCGTTTTCATATAAACTGGGTCTTTTTTGAATTAATAAACTTGTTGAACATTGTAAGTAAAAACGAGTTTGGATGTTATGTACAAAGATTTCGTAACAATTTTTATAACCAAAGAGATTTTTTTTTACAAAATGTATGTTTTTAATTTCGTGCAAGCTTGTCCGCGATGGAAATCGAGCAATATAAACCGTGGATGATGATAATTAAGGATCGCGGGGGTATATCGAAACAAGCAATGGCGACATGAAGATCCTCTCGTAAAATACGTTTATTATAAACACTTACGTGAATGCCTGCATTCCGTGGTGCAAGTGCAAGGTGGTCGCCTGATAAAGGGACGAGTAAAAACCGCTTGGATTCCACGTTGTTGATCCTGAACCACCCGATCCCGTGGATATGTGAAGGGGACCCAAGGATCCTGGATAGAATAGTTGATAGTCCGTTCTCATCAGAGCCTCTAAAATAAAAATACAAAAAACAAACCATAAACGAACAGAGGTAAAAAAAAATCAAATGCAAAAACTTATACAAATTCAGTCAGGAATGGAAAAAAAGAAAAAATTATAAACTAAAAAAAAAAAACAACGGAAAAAATATTATGCCAAGTGCCAACGTCGTCAAGATTTTCCAAGGACAAATCTTAAGTGAAGTTGGAAAAGTTGATTGAAAAAAAAAAAAATCCTCATTGAGTTGTTTTCAAGAATTGAGGGAAAAAAACGATAAAATCGTATGAGTTCAACTAATGTCATGGACGCTGCGAAAGTCAAATCAGTCGTCAAAAAAGAACCAATTTCACAATTTTCTTCTTGAACTGTTGAAAAAACAAGAATTTTTGGAATTTCGAAGATGAGGTAGAGACGTTGAAAAAAAAGTGTTCGAAGGCAAAAGAGTGAATGGAGAAGAAAACGATTTCGCCTTCGGCAAGATGCGGAAAAAGGGTCGAAGATATATGTTGCGTGTTTGAGGTTTTGACTTTACTGACGTTTCAATCGTTGAGCTCGAGGATATCCGTAATTTCCATTTTTGTGTAGTCTCGCAATATAAACAACGTATTTATATATTTATGGATATATCTACGCGCGAAACTCTCCGAATACTCAAAAGTGCATGGAAAAAGTACACGTAACATTATATGTAGAAATGCAAAATCTGTGAAGAAAAGGACGTAACTTGAACGAGTTAATGAATAAAGTAATTCGCAATTCTTTTTCCTCATTAGCCTTCCATGCATATACATTTATATATAAAATTGTTGGAAAGTGCATGAGACGTGAGAGAACGATGAATGGGATGGAATGAGCAAACGCTCGTCTGGCATCGAACGAATCTGCAGGAAGGACAGGTGTTTAAGAGCTATTAGTCGAGAGAGCGTGTGGCTTCGTCGATTTATCTCGATTGTATACACGTACGTGCATTATATATAGTATTGACGACCGACAGACTTGTCAAACACTTTTTTCATTGACTCTTGATCCGTTCAAAAAGATTAACCCTCATGTGTTACATTGCCCTTGAGACCCTCAAAAATGTTGTCACAAATAATTATGACCGGGAAAAACTTCTAAGTACTCGGTTTTCGCATTTTAGTACAAGGCCGTCGGACCCGCAGCTCAAAACTCAAAACTTCAAACGCTTTTATGTCAAAACTGCATTTTTTAAGTTGGCCAGACTCTTAACTCAGACAATTTTCAACCGATTGACTTGAAATTTTGAATAAATCTTTGAAAATATATCGTCTCTGGAAGTACCAAGCACTTTTTCATTGTATTGCATAGTTCATTTGTTGTTAACACTTGTATGACCATTTTTTAGGCGAATTTATCACTTTCCACTTTAGAAGTGCACCATTTGGCCAAAAATCAACGCATCGCAAAAATCCTACGTACTTCTGTAACCGTCATTACATATAATCGAAAAAATCTAATTGGCTCATTATGATAAAAAAATTGCAGGAGCTGTTACTCCGGCCGTGGAGCCTGAAAAAACGGAGACGTCATCGCGAAAAAGTTGCACTGCCGCCACTTTGAAATAAATCGCTTCAAAAAAATTATTGTAAATAGTCACTGATATGTATGACAAAATCCCATTTTCGTAGTCACGATTTATTCTGTAGTATCTCTGAAAAAAATCCCCAAAAAGCTTTTTTTCGGCCGTTAAAGTGGCCTGAGGCCTTAAGTAAGTAACTTTTTTTAACACTAAATTTCTTCAAATGTTTATGATTCTCTGGTAGTTCCTCGAAACTGTAAAAAAAAGTCTTGATCGTACATTTCTCTAGTCAATTAAATCGCAAAAAATTAGATCTATGATTAAACAAAACAATAAATTTGTTGAATTTGGTGGAAAGATTGAAATCGATTGAATTTTTTAATTAATTTGACATGGTTTGCTATGAAAATTACCTCTTGTTTCCGAATTCGTGGGTACGTGAGACTGATAAGATGAACTTGTCGAGCCACCTTCCATTGGTGGATGCTCAGTGTGCAAACCGTTACCTCGTAATATACGATTGACCGATGAGACCGAGGGCAAGCTTTGTGGATCGCAGGCCCCTTGTCTTGCCAATTGTTCTCTTATCTCCCAAGCGAACATGGTTGGTTGTTCCTGCTTCATACGTAATATCTTCTTCACCACCGTTGGCGTTGCTACTTGCTGCAATGGTGAAATTCTCTGTCAAGTAATAATACATAAGCTTATGATCATAAGTGTTATCGATTTATAAATTGTGTTAATGTATAATTGAATAAAAATATCAATCGATATGTATTAATGGATATTGATAAATAAATCTTCTCAAATTACAAAAATCTCCATCAATATTCAACTTTTTTATTGTATTTTGATATAAATTATGGTAATAATTTACATAGGTCAATTAATGAGGTGTCTATTCATTGTTTTCCGATGCCTTCGATTCTCTAGAATAATTCATGTAAATAAATCGTTGTCTAGCAAGAAAAAATGAGTTTCTTAACGAAGGCATTCGAGTTTTTCAAAAATATCAAAATAAAATTTATAAAAATTCTACTTGAAATGAATTTTCCGTCGTTCTGTATATATTTTTTTGTGGTATTAACGGAATTTCCAGTAATTATTCCTGTCAACGTTGTCAGTAGGGTATTAAAAAAAGAAAGAGAAAATTGTTTTGGCATAATTGTGCTTAATCGATTCTTAAGTTATTTCCTAGAAATTAAATCAACAGGATTCAACGTAAAGAGAAAATATGATGAGTAATCATATACATTATTTTTTAACACGTGAAAGCGTTGATGATATGAGAATATAGGTCGTGTAAACAGAGGGAGGAATAAGAACGAGTTATTTCTTCCGCGATGGTCAAGTATGATCGATATCGTGGTCGCGTTCGATCATCGCCATAACGTGAACCCATCCTGGCCCACGTTCGCGATCTTGTCAGGAGTTTATTCGATAAAAAAAAGAATGACACCAATGCACATAAAATATATATACATATATATATATATATATTGTGACGGTTTTGCCACAAATTCACCAGGAATAATAATAATTATTATTATTCCTGGCTAAAAGAGACACTAAAAATATGGGAAAATAAAATAAAACAAATACAAAAAAAAATTAAATGGGAAGATCGAAATAACAAATTTATTAAGCCAAAAACAAAACAAAAATTGATAAATGTGGGCGCCAGTTAATTCTTTGAAAATTAACAATAAAAAAAAAATAATAATCAAATTTCCGATCTCCAAAATATTAACAATAATGTTAATAATAATTCACAAAAATAATACAAAAGGGGAACTAGCTCTAAGCATGGGAAAATATCAAAAATACAATTTTAATCTCAAGTGGAAAGCGGGTCCCTGACAACTCAGGCGTCTTATTATACCCGTGAACGAAAAAGCGGTGGTGGGGGAAGAAACTTGGACTCGAATCGTTCGAAGTCCGAACAATGACGCTCTTGGTACAACCAAAGAGTTTGTCGTACAAAAATGATGAAAAATACAAAAATAAATAATCGTAATGATAATTTGAATAATTCCTTCCAAATTAATAAGAAAAATGAAGGAAAAATATCGTTTGTTCGTCTCGTAAACGAGCTCGACAACGATGGGACAAAAGATGACGCAATGGGACTGAAAAACGGTGAACTCGAAAAATAACAATAATTAATTCGCCTTATTCTCTCTCACAATATTGAGCGATGTTAATCGGCGAAGAAAAATATTGCGAGAGGCTAAAGAGGATACAAAAATAATGGGGAAATTGGTCGAACGACGCTCGAACGAACAATGGACTAAAAAGGGGTAGATGGGGCAAAATGGGTCGTTTTCTTAATTCTAATGACTATCACCACGATATTCGTCGCGTCCTTTTTCTCGCCGACAAACAATCATTCGTCATTCGCGCAATAATTAATATTGGCCAGAGGGGCTCACAAATATCGAAAATGGGGAGGAGAAAATACAAAAAGGGGGTGGAAAATCGGGCGTACAAAGTGGCTTGTCGAAACGACGCCTCGCGAAGTCGCGACCACAAAAATACGAAAAACAACTTACTTTTACTCGGAACTTGTTGAAAGATCGCCTCGTCAAATCAAACACGTCCTCGTACGAAGCAAAGCCGGTGAAACACAAATGAAAAACTAATAATTAACAATAAATCGGGGAATTTCGCAAAGGGAAAAAGACGGAGAATTTCCAACACGTCTGGTACGCTCGCTGGGTCGTGGTGAAGTGACTTGGTAACAAGGCCCTCGCACGCGTGGACCTGCTTCCTCGATGCTCATTGGTTGCCTTTGCCGGCCCGGCAACAACCAACCAATCACAAGTGGAGTTGGTTCACACGTGGTCTCGTTTGATGGTGAAGGGTATAGGGGGGAATGGAGGGGCTTGCGAGTCGAGCTTTGTCTTGCACTGCCCGGGGACGGAGGGGGCGCTTGTGCCGCCACCTGTTGCTCTTGATCGAACGCTGAGTGGTCTTGGTGTTCGGGAATTCGACGCGCGACTTTTAAAATCGCTAAGGGAAGTCGATCACCAATTCGTAGTGTCGTGACGTCATCACGTCATTGTTTACGAAGTGTCGTGGTCTTCGCGTTGATTCGGCCGAAAAAGTGGTCTTCGTAATTTTCGACTCCGGAAAAAGGAATTTGCCGTGTTGAGGGATTTATTTCGAAGCATCTCGACGTCGCGGGACTTGTGGATTTTCTTCGGGCCGCTCGATATAACCTCCGGCCTCGAAGTAGCGATGTTATTTTGAGGTTAGGCCCGTCGACTCGACACTTCAGCTGTCATCTTGGGACTTCGTTGGATTCTTCGTTTGGTAAGGGAAAACTTTCCCTTACTGGTGAGTTGTTCCTTTTTTCCTTTTTCTTGTATCGTGGGGCTCGACTCGTTTTCGGGATTTTGACAGGGAAAAGTTGTGGGAAGGATTGTCGTTGAGGGGAATTCGTTGTTTTTGAGAGGAATCGGGGAGGGAAAAATTATTGGTCGTTGGACTCTGCCTGTGATTGGGGTTGGATGATCTCGTTGTATTCCTCTTCTTATTCCTCTTCAATATATTTCAGGTGCCGTCACTGCGGCTAGAGATCCTTGTGGTCTTGTCGGCGAAGGATCTTGATGGTGGTTTTCCTTCGCTGGCTAGCGTAGGAAGTATTTGTGGACTTCAAAATTATTTCTAAGGCTTGACGAGGAGAAAAATTCCTTGGACAATATTTTATAACGGATAAAATTCACAGAATAGGACTTATAAACTAAAAATAAGGTACGACGGACGAATATCGTGGTTGACCACCCCACGATCAACGAGGTAAGTATTTTATAAAATTGTGCAACGTCACAATATATATATTTGTATAAAGCAACTGCGTGGAACAATACGGAGATAAAAGGGCTATTTTGCAACTCGGAAATAGCCTTGGAAACACTTTGCGGTGTTGTGAGAGTCTAATCTACTTCAGACATCGAAATATATATCGAGAGAGAATAAACCTTTTTCTCTACACATTCATTGATTATTTTTTATTTTCTCTAAGACTTAAATTTCGTTGCGATTATTATCGAGACAGAATCGAGGATGGAGTATGGTTAAATTTTTTTATCGATTTATTATCAAAAGGATATCTGTGTGTGTGTTTGCGCGCGCGTGCGCGCGTGAGTGTGTATGTGTGTGTGTGTGCACGTGCGTGTGGGAAATCGATAATTAGATTTCGATTGGCCTTCTATCGAAAAAGAACAGCATGGATCGTTGAGAAATAGCATTTCAGAATTTTGTTGCAAAATTTTTATTAAATAACAGAAACTATAATAAATAATCATTGTAAAAAATTGATAAGCTCCAATAACAATGAGAAATATTGCCTCAAATATTTCACAAGGAAGATTTAATGAAATTATCATCGAAAGACTACGATGAGCTGAGGAGGAAAAAAATCAACAAACATATATATTTTTTTTATTGCGAAAGGATGTGCTTGATTATTACCAAAAAGGGTGTCCGAGGTCGGGCGTCGAAATTTCCGACCATCCGTTTGTTTTCCTCTTTTTGTCTCATCTTTTGGTCATCCGGTCATATATAGTTATGGGGGCACGTGAAATTATATAAGGTCGAAAGCTAAAATACATAGAAACTTGACGAAAATATACGCGCAGCTTATGGAGTATGAGAAATGAAGGGAAAAGGAGGAAAAGATACACATGCTGTTCACAGGTGAAACGATCCGGACAATCAGATAACGAGTGAACGAGCAAAAGGTACTTTGCCTGATAGTTAAAGGTGTGCACGCGCGAGCGCCCCCACACGTCAGAGTTTGTGTACCTTAATTTGCGTGGTTGGCTTTCATCGTCGTGGGACCCCGGAAGGCTTTTTCTCGCCCTTGTGTCTCCGAGTTTGTCATCTGCTCGACACTGACTCCCTTCGTTCCTTAGAACCCTTATTAATATATATACATATATACTAAAATGTCATGGATCGATGGTCAAGGAACAGAAGGGCGTAACTCGCGAAAGTAAGATCTAAAGTCATTCGGATTAAGCCCTTTTGACTTCCGAAGAGAAAAGTAATTCGTACGGGAAAACCGAAAAAGAGCAAAAGGGAGGAAGGACGAAAGTCCTGGGCCCACATGATTGTGCAGAGGCTCTCAATCACGGCTCGAAATAAAAATTTGAATTGCTAATAAATGATAATTTACGTATAGTCGCGAGCAATCTCGATGCGGAGGGATAATTTTATGGTAACGCGATGGAAATGTTATACGCACCGACAGATTTTCAGATCGGTCATCTTCCTTGCGGTAAATCGCGTATTTTGCGTGCGTGTGTCAGTATAAAAAGGGAGGGATAAATATACATATATGTAAAAAATGAAAGGGCGGATCCAACACGTTTGAAAATTCAAATAAACGTATATGGCTTACGCCATTTCAATTCTCATCGATCGATGTCCTCGCATTTATAAGACGAGAATTACCTCCAGCAGATCTCTCTCAAGGGGGCGTTCTCCTGTCAACCGGAACGAGACTTGACGACAACTCGTCAATTTTTATTCGTTTTGGTTCTACTCATCTTCCCGAAACACAACTCGTTCAGCCTGGAGCTATTTGGTCCAAAAAAAATATATATATTTTATTCTCATAACGATTAACAAATGATTATGCGAATAAGAAATTCATTCATGCGAGATCGATGACTGACGAGGACCAAAATAATGTGAATTTCGTGAATTTTCCAAGTGACGCGAAGTCCGACTCATTTGAAATATATTAATCATAAAAATTATTAATTTATAATTTATAATTATAGATTAAAAATTGTATAATTATAAAATAAAATGTATAATTATAAATTCATGAAAATATGAGTTTATTATCATAATTTATAATTTTCAAGAAATTCGAAATATAAAATTCCCCTAACCACTCCATAGAAATTTGGAATATCTTCGAAAATTCAAAACTGTACATCCTTTCAGTCGACTTGTTTTGTTATTCCATTCTAAATAATTGAGAAACAATTCAAATGAGTGAAAATACATCACAATATAAAAAATTAATGAATTCTTTTTCTTTCATTCCCAAGCAGAGTACCACTGCATGCTTGAACCACTTCGTTTAACCATGCTTGCACAATTTCGTTTAATCCTCATCACAAGGGTTGCGAGACCTCGAAACGTTCATCACACCATCAATATGCTTGGAGCTGTTGCATAGAATCCTCAATAAATATAAAGATAAACTGACTCACAGTCAAAAACGTAAAAATGTGTGTAAATGTGTGTGTATGAGGCTAATGAACAAAAGGTCTTGACCGAACGGGCTGTTTGGGTTAATTCGGAGGAGCTAAGACCCTCTGAATTTCTACATGAGGTTAGTCCTCGATGTGTAGATAAACAGAAGGGTGAGAGATCGCGTGTTTCGAGGAGGGAGCATCTCAGATAATAATCTGCCACTTCCGTCGTCGTCGACGACGACGTCGTCGGGGTCGTCATCGGTGACAATTACCCCACAGGGTACGATATAATATATATAAATATATGTGTACGTTTCCCAACGTTATGTACCTTCTCGACGTAGTGCATGTGTCTTTTGCAACAAACATCGTGAGTATAGAAGCCAAACTGATCAACATTGTTTCGTGTATGGTGTTTAAGGGGAATTTTCGCTCAAGGGGATGTGGAGGATGGCGCACCGAAGGGTTCTATTATTCCAGGATGTGCCCTCGTGAGGAAATTGGCCAGGCAGGACGAAAGGACATCTGGCACTAAATGTTAGATAACCCAAACCGTTTGGACAGGTTCACCAACTTGATGATTATCTTAGTTAATTCTCTCTCTCTCTCTCTCTCTCTCTCTCTCTCTCTCTCTCTCTCTCTCG
>JACEOJ010005879.1:93450-123568 GCA_013761285.1 Campoletis sonorensis | reverse complement strand
GGAAAATCTCTCTCTCTCTCTCTCTCTCTCTCTCTCTCTCTCTCTCTCTCTCTCGATGGTTTTTCCTCTTTGTCCTTCTCACGGTTTTACTCGACACCCTTTATAGGTTCTCTATTAGGGTTGTATTGTTATATATATATTTGAATTTACAGGCTGAAAGCATGTTTCGTTATTGATGATAACGAACATCTTGATTCTCTACATCCTTTGAAACCTGTTTACTTGTTCCTTATGTTATTTGTTGCATAATTGTTCATCGTACTCTCTTTTAAGGAGGCTGGCTACATACATCAATATATGATTGAAAGTTAATAAAATTTGGCGATTACGTTCTTCAACATCAATTATGCTGCCACACATTTCTTCCAATTTCTTTTAATTACTCGATTTAATACTTTGTTAAATATTTCGATACTCGATAGTATTTAGTTACTCAAGAACCATGTGGAAGGAAAATAATAAAAAAATTGTATTTCCATATTTAATACTAAAGAATATGCTCACCGAATTTGATTAAATTCTAAGCTTTTTGAAATTTCTCATGCTTTTAACATAGTCATCATCGCTGAGTGTAACCACCCTCCTTAATTTTTGCACCGACCGTGATTTTGCAGTCAAATGCAATGACTTGATGTGGTCGATTTTTTTTTCTTTTTGTTTTTAATTATACTTTCTTCAATTGAATTGAGGTTTTTTCTTTTGAAAGAAGAGAAAATTTTATACAACAGAATTTTTTTTAATTTCGTTTAATGAAATTAATTGGAAAAACGAAATAATCGTCATTATGCGTGTTCTGGAGGGCAAATAATTCCTTTGACGGAATATGAAAGAGAATTTGCGATTGGGATTTGGTGATATTTGCACAGACATTAATCATCGTGTGACTTGGATTTTTTTTTCATTACGAATGTTCTTGTTATTTACTTTACTTAGACTAATATGTTTGCGTACAAAACGCTATCTTCGACTTTCACTCGTTTTTTTTTCTGAATCATGCACCGCGGAACGTAACCAAAGCATCGAGTACGAGAAAGAAAAAGAGGAAGAGGTGAAAAAAGGGAGCAAAAGTTTATTTACTCGGAGACATTTTAACGGACGTCACGAGGGGCGTGGGTGCCGGTCGCGGAGCTCTCGTACATAGATCTTAATTGCCAGATAACCGGAAACTCGTATACACGTGTGTGACCGACGACGAGAGTCCTCGACAATCCTACGGACACTTTGGTCGTTGCTAAAAATCGATCGCTATTGATCATCACGTTCGATAGGGGAATGATGCTCTTTTACTCGGTTTCTCAGAAAACACCATCGTTATCGATTCAGACAAAATATTTAGAAAGCTTCCATTTTTTTAACAGTTTCCATTTCACCCAATTTAATTATAATATTTTGTTCGTTTGAATATTATTTTTATTTCAAGAACGCAGGAATTGTAAGTGACGAAATGCTGTAATAAAAAGAAAAATAAATAATAATAAGTCTTGATATTTATTATTATATTCTATTATTATATTTATTATTATGAAAATTGTCAAAATATAAAAAGAAATTATTACGAGGACTGAAAGTGCCAATCGAAAATTTGTTTTTCCAATCGGTTGATTTTCCTTTGAAAATTCAATCAAAAACATTCCATTATATGGAAAATGACAATTTTTTTCTCGCCCATCTTGATTATGACGATATTTTTAATGGATTTTAATCAATTTCCCTAATTAATTATTTTCATAATTCTCGGCCAATATTTCAACGGTTCGATAATCTAAAACGTAATTGGTACGATACCAAGTCGAAAGTGCGAATGATATGTATATATAATTGGCTTTCCGTTAGTAACTGCGCGGTTTCGATCACAGAAAAAAAAGAAAAAGGAGTAAAGATAAAAAAATAAGCATATACGAGAGGCTCCTACTACGAAACGTTCCACTTTATTACAGTGGCGCTCGAACGTTGCATTTTTCATGAGACAATTTTCTATGTCGTGCTGTCGACTCATTATTAAACTCAGTGCTTCCATACGTACGCGGGAGAGACTCAATACTACGACTCGCCATGAGTTCGCGTATCGTTCAATCCACGCAAATTTACAGCACGACCCTTACTCGCATACGCCGCTATTTTTACTTACAGCCTCATTCATAATCAACGAATAAAATATATAACGCCGGATTAATAACAAAAAATTCATTTGCAGTTAAAAAAAACGTAATGTTCGTCTTTACAAAATAAAGAAATGAAATTGCGCTGCGTAATTCAAAGTTTTTCGTTATAAAATAAAACATCGAAAAAGTTTGAAAAATACTGAAAAATTGTATTTTTCGAAATCCCTTACTGTAATTTCAACAAAAATGGAAAAAAATTAAAAAATTGAAATATTTTTTTCGAGCAAAACCTTATTTTTTCCGAGACATGAAAATATTTCAAAGGACCAAACATTTTGCTAAAAATTTTGATCACCCTGTAGATACACCGGTGGTTTCTATATACAAATATTTTTCCAGGACAAGAGAAGCAGATAAAGGAAAAAGTATACATGCAGAAGTACACTTTTGTGTGTACGTTTGCGGATAAGGTACATAAAGAGAGAAAGAGAGAAACAAAGTAAGAGAATCTCTCGTGCATCAAGAACGTTATCCACCGTATACGAGAACACGTGTAGATTTACGATAATTTGTCGATTAATGCCCAAATCAATTAACGAATTGTTATGCCCAAGGGATGAGTCTAAACTGCCATAAATGTTCTATAAATATACACATATATGCATTTTTAAAACGAATTGGAAGATCCACAAGTTGCATCACGCGATAAAGAGCCCTTGAGCACGAAGTTTCGCAGCTCTTAACGTTTACATAAGTGCAGCCACAATAATTAAATGTAATTTAGTATGGTATCATAAATTTTCTTTTAACGAGACTCCCCCCTCCCTCTTCCTCTCGCCATTAATTAAATTCCCGATAAATTATCCTCCCGTTTGTCTTTTATGTAACAAAGCATTTTCAACGTGTTTATAGTTTGTGACGCACATATTTTCTATCATATCAAACATTTTTCATCTCTCAACAGCCCTTACATTTTCTAAAGTGACGTTGAATCATGGAAAATGTTTATTCGCGTTTCATTTTACCGATGATTAAATTCCCTGTAATCAACCAGTCAAATTTTCAAAAGAAGACTTATTTTACAAAAAGAACGATTTTGACGAGAAATTCTAACGAAAATGCTATAAATGAATTTGAACAAAAGTTTTTGCAGTGAGTAACTAATTGCTCGTGAAAAAAGATACTTTTTGTTTTTAAAAACTTGTTTCCAAAAAAGAAAAAAAAATTTCATGTTTTTTTCTTATTCGAAAACAAGTTTTTGAAAATAAAACAAACAGATACTCTTGGTTTTAGAAAACCTGTTTTCGAGTTATGTTGAAACATTATAAATATTTTCTGATGTTTAATTGTACTGATGATTGAATTTCCTATAAACAACCAGTCAAATTTTCAAAAGACTTGTTTTAATAAAAGAATTATTTTGACGGGAAATTACTTTTTTTTTTTAAGAACTTGTATTTGAATAAGAAAAAAACATGAAAATTTGAGATGAAAAGGGCAACCATTGAAAGAAAACTCTTGGGTGGCGCGAATATTGACCGCTTGGATGGCAGAGTTTTCGTATAATTACAGAGTACAGGCGGATAGAAGATTGAAAAAGATTATTTATGTCTACATGAAATAGTGCCGATCTGTTGTCACTCTTTTGACAACCAGCACTCACCTTCCCTTAGTCAGCAGGAAAAAGGATCTCGGGTACATTTTAATATTTCCTCAACGCTCAATCGTAGTACGGAAGAGTATGGGGGAAAAAAGGAAGAAAAAAAAGCAGAAATCGACATTATTTCAAGATCGTAAGCTTCGAAACTCTTGCGAGATTTTTCGATCTCCCATATCTGATCGAGATATCGTCGAACGAACCTTCGAGTTTCGCTTATAATTACGGGATTGTATTTTTTTAATTATCTAATTACGATAAAAGGGAAAAGTTCGCCCATTACACAAAAGAACTGAGGAAGAGAGATATTCCTTTTCTCAAGTCGAAGAACATCTGATACTGACGAAATGTTGGGCTTCGTTAAATCGAGTCATGAAATTAACGAAAAAAGTTTTTTCTCCTTGAACATTATAAACTCGTACGTGAGAATTATTCCTTTATATTTTATTGTACTTTTCTCGACTCCTTGTGCATCGATTCTTGAATTATTGATGCAGAGACATTTTCAATGGAATAATAATCCGAAATGTCAATTAATTTCTTTGTTCTAAATATTCACTGAGGAAAAATATTTTAATAAAACTGAAATATTACCGTTGAAAAAAAAAAAAAAAAAAAAAAATATATAAATTCTTAATAATGCAGAAATTATGGGTGATTATTATCCTAGCAAAAATATCAGAGGTCAATGCCCCGTTACAGTAATTCTTGTTGAACAATTCGTGCGATGAAATGGATTAATTGTCGAAGAGACGAAACTCAAAAAACACGGATGTCTTGAATACTCACGGAACTTTAAAAGGGAAGAAAAAAAGTATCCGGTAAGGAAGCGCCTTATAATTATATTCTCATTAGCGTTATACAGTATGCATTCGAGATATGTCGTTTTGTGTGTACATTTTGTGCACTCTCGTCGGGTCCCCGGAGTACAATATAAGATTTGCTCGAGTTTCACATCTTTGAGAGACGAATGCATCCAATGTAACGCCTCGAGTGTGTAAAATCGAGTTTTTCCCATCGTTTACTCTCGCACGGTTTAGCAAAAAAAAGTGCTAAGCAACGTATCCATAAAATTTCAAAAGTTAATGAAATGCTCGTAAAAAGGTTTAATCGGTGTTTTTCTTTTTCTTTTTTTTTTCAATTCTACACGGTCTCTGGAAAATAAAAAGTTAATTGCCATACGTTTTTACTTCAAAGAATGTAACAGAATTTTTTTACGAAATTTTATTGCGGTGCGATTTCGGTTCGAACAAAAAGAAAATGGGAATTTCGCGTTAATAAACTTATTTATTCATTATTAAAAATCGTGACAACATAAAGTTCTCAAAAACGCCGACAAAAAAAAGCAGATCGATGAATATTTGAATGCAGACATTTCTCGTAAAGGATGAAGAGTTCCAAAAATTCGGAACATCAAAACGAGGTAAATGTGAAAGCTGTAGGGGAAAAAATGTGGATCGGATAATTTCGGTTTTAACGGGGGACCGAAAAAAAAGATGAGAGGTTGAGGAGCCCTTAAGGCACGTATTGCGAAAAGAGAATCGATTTTGATGTCCTATATGATTCGTATATATATAATAATATCGTTCGAACGTGCCTGGAGTGTCGGCTTTGAGTCGCCGTAGCAAAAGATCCTTACGAAAGTCTCGTTGCAGGGCGCAATTTAATATTAATTCTAAAAAGGAGAGACCGACATCGTTATCCTGCTTCCTGGATCTCGGTACAAATATTTATCGGTAGCGAACGAAGAGGCTCAACGTGCACAGTTTTTTTTTTTTTAATTTGTCCTTAGGATCCGTTTTTTCTCCAATACAAGATTTTTTCGTGTATAAAATCCAATTTTTTCTTCACATGCGTTTTATAAATATATAAACAAGGATTAAAAAAAATAATAGAGCAACAAAAATGTATGATGAAAAAAAAAGTGTAAAATGAAGCCCCGCTGGATGAGCTGACCGAGCGAGAGAATGAGCAGCAAGAAGCTGTTGCTGAGAGCCATGAAATTATGCAAATGCCTGGAGCAAGGTGTTTTCATAATTACGAGCACGGTCAACAAACGAGAGAGCCTTACTTAAAATCACATCAGCAGTGCCCCGGGCCCTTCCGAGCTATCTCTCCTTCTCTCATTCTCTTTTTCGTCGTTATATACGTACACTCTCCGAGGGTATACACTTTGGGAGTAATTGTACGATTTTTTGTCGTTTGCCAATACATTTTGTACGCTGATGTTCAATTATATGAGAGCAAACGATTTATTGATGAAGCGTCATGATTTTAACTTACAAATGACGAACTTTTCAAGCTGTCTTGTCATCCCCCAAATTTTCACTGCACTTAAATACCACCAGTTTATATAAATTGATTCATCATTTCGTACACGGAGAAAATATAATATCAAAAATTACTATGGCTTTATTGTACCGTGGTACCATGTCGTCCCTCTATGGCTTTCTACTAAAAACATCGTAATTTTTCATTCAAATTCTATTAGAATTGACGAAAATATTGAAGTTTTTGCTTGAATTTCGATGATAAATTACTATGTTTTTGGTAGAAAGCCATAGAGGGACGACATGGTACCACGGTACAATAAAGCCATAGTAATTTTTGAAATTATATTTTCTCCGTGTAATATTCGAACATTAATGTTACCAGAAATAATTCATTGAGCATAAAACACAGAATTATTTTTAAAAAAATGTATAATTGAATGAATAAATAATTTCGAAATTAAATAAATCAGTCAAATAATAACTGAATAGATAAAAAAAAACCCTGCAAAGAACCCAAATAAATGAACAAATAATTCGAAAATATATAATTGATACATAACAGATGAATGCATTCATTGAAGTATAACAATTAGAATCAATATTATTGAAGAAATAAAAATTACCTTAGTTTTGCTACCCCCGATACTGCCAGGTCGGATGCTGCCAGTCTCGTAGAATCTGGTGAGTATTTTGGAAACGCAGCCGTGAGAGACGAGTAATTGTCGGGAAATGTCGCAGGGTCTAACGCCAACGAGGGCAAGTTGAACGATTCTTTGACGTACGCAATCGGGCAAAGGTCTTCCATTGACGAAAACACCACCCAATTGATTGACACCGGCTTGACCTAAAATCCAAACAGCGACAATGATGCCCAAAAGTTCGTTACATATTGGGAAAGTAAAAAGGTCAATAATTTTCTGAAACGAAAGACTTGTTCGCGAGGTAGAGTTCCTTCTGGGAAGTGCCGGAGGGAAATGGAGTGACAGGGGGATTATGAAGAGGATGGACAGAAAAAAAGATTCCTCTGCCAAAATGCTCAGAAAAAACCTCTATAATTTATATATTTGTATATATACGTATATATACAGTCGACGAGCACACGATATTTTAAGGGGTTGGGCAGGTGTTTTCACGCGGCGGTTACTCTAATGACATAAGTTTTGGTCGCCCGGCTCCTAGGCTCTCTTTCTCTCTTCTCTACTACGATAAACACTCCTCTCTACATGTATACACTTTGGCCCGCGAAAATTTGAGTTCTTAACCTCGCGTGTCTTTCGTACAAAACCGAAGATATGTAATTATTCTCGAACGGGAGCAACGGCTAAGGAAAAGGCAAAAGTTATACGATTAACGTGTATATACGTATATATGAAAACGTAAAGACTCAGAGAAATACGTCTAAGAAACCTGAGACCAAAAATTGGTCGCCCCAAACTTCCAGGCACTCTGACATCAAATCTACGATCATTTTCGTCCGATATTTACGCACGTAGAAGTGTGTATGATGCATTTACAGCCAGTCACGAGTGGCTTCAGCAATCTCTGTAAAGTTAAGTAGTCACGAGCGGGGACAATACTTGGTTGGGTGACCGATTATCCATGCATGTGCCACTCAATAATCTTTTAAATCATTTATTATTATATAAACAAAACCAAGTTTCTTCGTTAGTGCACGAATTTTAGTAGGACTATAATAAATTCTGAAGAAATTTTCAATATGTCAATAATTCAGTCCAGGCCTTGTATAACTTTCGTAAAGATTTTCTAAACTTAGCAGACAGCGAAATTCCAAAAGTCGGCTCAATAATGTTGCTTTGCATCACAGACGCTGAAGGTATAAATCATTCGCCAGATACCATATTGAACGAATTTTGTAAGAATCATCGTCTGAATTTCATTTATGCCGTCGAGCTACCAAAAAGGACGATAGAAGGGAATATTGAGAAGAAGGAGGAGAAGAAGAAGAAGTAAAAAGGGAATATGAAATAAGAGATTCGATTTGACGTGTTCACCAGCCAATTTATGGTAATCGCGGTAACTAAATGCATCATAAAACTCAGAGGTGTCGACTATTGCTACGAGAAGCATGATTTGGTCTTTTTTATTTTCAAAATCACTGGCGTACTAAAATAATATCGTGGATGAGAATGAAACATCTGTGACCGCTTCGATTCCAATATTTATCGTCTTTGCTCGATATATTCTATTATACTGTTTTTTATATATATTTACAGCTGTGTACGATTTTTTTACGATGTATATAGTCGACGACGCATGCTCACGATAATTCGTTAATTTATAGGCACTCTGTGTATCAGCGAAAGATCCTCAAGAGCGCACATGTATTAATCCTGTTTCCTTTTGACGCGTGAGCTGGTGAAATGATATAAAATTTGAGCTACCAGGAAAAATAATTAAAAAACTTCAATCACGGTGTTTTTACGATTTTATTTCATCGCGATATATCGAATCATAATATTTCGCTCCTGTATACTGTAATAATCCTGATCATGTAATTCCAGCGTTTATTACAAAGATTTATACCTCCCTTGCTGATGCGGTTGTTCATTAAAAAATAAATGAAAATTGTATACCAGATTTGTGAGAAGATTCGTCGACGATATGTACGCAAATTTATGCTCCTCCGAATATTTTAACCGCAGATAGCAAAGCGTTTTGTTAATAGCACAATTATCGTTGATCCTCGTGTGCGGTATAATTCTTTACCGGAATTTTCGGTTTTAATTACCATTCTGGAATTATATTCGTGCTTTATTATTCAACGATTATCTTGAAACTTTCACCGCACAGCACACTCGTTCTCAGCGAATATTAATTCCCTACGATGGAAAAGAGATGCTATTGCAAGAATATTACGCCGCGAGGTCAAGTGATACGAAAATTATTGCTTTAGCTATTGCCTATAATACCGGTTGAAAGATAGAACAAGGGATTGAGAAGTTTCGTTACAAGCCATACAATGTAATGGTTCAGCTTATCTTTAGGTAGAATCAGGCGGGAAAATTCTATTGGTCCCTAGCAAAACGCTAACTTCACACAACAAAATTTCGTATAAAATTTACATGATTACTGAATAATTGATCGTTTTCATTGACACAAAAATGAACAATTAATAAACGATGTAGACGAAATATTTCATCTTCTGGTGGGATAATTGTCATGATATTTTGAGTGGTTTCACAGTTTTTTATAACCTTTTTCACATTTTTTCGTATTGTTTCATGCACATAACTGAAGTTTAGGGATAGCGTAGGGATGTCTCTATGTTAAAAAGTGACTTTTCATCTGAGAATTTTGTGGAACAGTGTAGACAATAGTTTTGAAACTTGGAGGGCATATTCAGGGTAAGTCAAAGACCGTATTGTAGAAATTTGAATAAAATGGTTTGATTTCATTACTTGTACCGAAACTCCTTAATAATGATTTTCGGGAAAGCTGCAATTGTAAATATGAACGAAAAAGAAAATTACATCTTCGAAGTGTGTGTTGAGAAAGCAATTTATTTTTATAGCCATCTTGGGATTGTCGAGGATCGTGTCGTTTCGTGAAACGAGGCCGAATTATTTTCTCGCATTTGGTAAAATAAATTGTCGCGCCGATGATCGTATAAGACGCACAAATACACGAGGAGGTAAAAATCGGGCGCGATTAACAACCCGTGAGGACACGATAAATGACGCCGTGGAACGAGAGCGCGAGCAATCACTGGCTCACGGTTAAGCCCTGAAGGAATAAGAGAGTGAGAGAGTGAGACACGGAAACACACGCGCCGAAGAAAAGATTCGCGGGTAGTAGTATAAATATACGGGAGAAAAGGGGCAACGATCAAACGAGCGAGCCACGACTCAATCCGACGAATCGGTCGTTTCTTCGGCGACAGCCGCGCGAGAAAGAGAAACGAAACGTACAACAAGAAGAAAAAAAAAACAATATAAAATCAACGGTGGCTCGTATAAATCGAGAGCCACGCGCCTTCACGTTCATGATAAAATGGGACGAGCGTGTAAGAGAGACCAAGATGAAAGATTCAACAAGAAGAGAACGGAAGAGATCGAGCAAGAAGACCATGTATCCTTCGTTTATATGTTAGACACATGTGTGTATATGTATATCGTCAATAGCTAATTATTATCTGCTGCACCGGCTAATTACGTCATTAACTCAATTACTCGGATTGCCGATGTGATGGAAGAGTCTGACGAAAATATAATGATCGACGAACGAGATGAGAGAACGAAATTTTTTCCGTCGATCCCCTTTTTGTATATCTCATGGTCCCAATGTATCGACGGAATTTTTTTGTTTCATAAGAAAAAAAAAAAAAAAAAACAAAAATTGACTTACTTTCATCATCACTAAATGTTTATTCAAATTCTGGTGTATTTTTCAAAGTAATTATTGTTATTAACATTTTTTTACATTCATTTCTAGCAACGAATACGAAATTTACAATTGTTTGTACGATTACGTGTATTTTTTTGTCCTCAGGCCGCAAAATCAATTTTTGCGGCCCGTATAGAGGCCGCGAAATGGTAATTGTAAAGCCTGAGCCGCGAAAGAAGAATAAGATCGAAACAAAACAGAAGCGATCTCGCTTGCTTCTCCCACATAAGGCTATCTCTTTCTTATTTGACAGTGGTGATTGGACATAACCTAGTTACAAAAAATGGCCAATAATTACAGTGACACTGACTCAGATATTACAGATGAGATTCCTGTAGAAATTCTGGAAAAAGCTAAAGTGATTCCAATGGACTCTTTGCCTATAAAATCAAAACGAGAGTATACTAAAGAATACAATAGCTTTAAAGCTTGGCGTGAAACTAAACGTCGTCGTCTGATGAAGCAGTTTTGATAGTGTATTTTAACGAGTTATCAGAAAAACTCAGTTCAGCAACGTTGTGGTCGAAATATTCGAAATTGAGATCAACAGTAAATAAATTCGATGGGATTGATATCGGAAATTATAAAAAGCTGATTGGGATTTTAAAAACATTACACGCAAACTATGTACCAAAGTAGTCAAACATTTTTACGGCGGATGATGTCTCAAAATTTTGTAAGGAAGCTCCAGACAATCAGTATTTGGACGTAAAGGTAAGTACGTAGAAAAATTAGTTTTCAATTTTCTTGCTCTTCCATTTTACATTATTTTCTTGCTAGAATTTTGCATTAAATTTTTATTAATTTTTTATTTACCATTAATTTTTCTATTACAGCTCGTACTTGCAGTTGGAATTATGGGAGCTTGTCGAACTTGTGAATTGGTGTCATTGAAATACAGTGCCGTTGAAGATCATGATACTATGCTTTTAATAAAGATTCCTGGAATCAAAACACCAGTCGAACGCTCTTTCACAATTCACGGCAAATTGTACGAATACTGCAAAAAGTACATAAATCTACGACCGGCCAACCCTACTGTAAATCGATTGTTCCTAAATTTCCAAATGGGAAAATGCACCAAACAGCCAATAGGCAAACATAAGATTTCAAAAATGCCAAAACTCATAGCAGACTTTTTACAATTGCCGGATATCGAAAAGTACACAGGGCATGCATTCCGCAGAACATCTGCAACACTTCACATAGATGGTGGAGGCGACATCTTAGATCTCAAACGTCATGGTGGATGGAAATCTGACAAAGTTGCAGAAGGGTATGTTGCAGATTCGGATCGGAATGAAAAGAAAATAGCTGACTGAATCACAAGTAATCTTCACTTCAGATCCTCTACTTCCAAGGCTACGATTACTTCTGCTGCGACTGCGAAACGAGCCTCTGTTGAGATAATGCTTCCTCGTAAAAAAATACGCAACAAGCCCATCTCTATCGAAGGAAGCCACTCGTCTTTATTGGATATTACAAACAGTTCTGTAAATTCTCAAACAATAGAGGGAGATGTACCTTCAAATGATTTAATTGTGCCACAAAATTTTTTTGACGATGATATGTCTTTTTCTGACGTGAAATCAAACCAAGAATCAACTTCTAATAAAAATTTTTTTTTTCAATTTAGTAATTGTAATGTAACAATCAATGTGGTTCAAGTCAAAACAATGTAAAATTATACCTTTCTTTTTTAATAGGACTTTCATGTTCAACTTTAAACTTCATTAATTTATTGAAGTTAAGCTATAAATAATTCAAGATAAGTCAACTTCAACAACAAAAATAATGTAAAATTTATCACGTTTCTCAATAAAAATGAAAGTTATAATCCAGCTCGTATCTTTGTCAATATTGAAATAGTTGTATTCCAAAAAATGAAATTTAATAAAATAATTTTAAATTTAGTAAATTTTTTATTTTGTTACTGTTTAAAATAATTAAGTCCAATACATATCCAAATAAATAATCCAAAAGTTATCTATGTTTACATCATACAATTTAAATGTAAAATTCTGAATTAATAACGTTGTCCTTCGGGGGGCTTCGCCCCCCGACCCCCCCCCCCCCCCCCCACCTCTCGCCGGGGGCTACGCCCCCGAACCCCCTATCCCGGCTTTAAATAGCGTTTAGCACCCGAGCGTAGCGAGGAACTTCACGCCGTACGATACAGGACTACTGAAGTCACAGGTATCGTGATGAACTAATAATAAAATATGTGTTTTTTATTGTAAAAGAACAATTAGCGGCCTTTGGACAAAAAAATAGTACATGCCACCGCGGGCGCAATATAGCATCCGTGCTCGTGCGACTTTGGCAGCCTCGCTACGCTCGACCGGCCAAAGCTTGCACTCGCCGCGCATGCTACATTTCGCGCCCTTAGTGCATAATGCACTATTATTATTATTATTTTTTTTATCGACTTTTCAACGATAAATTTACCTTACCATCCTTTCCGTTCGTCAATTAAACAAAAAAAGGGAAAAAAACACTTTTCGATTTCGAGAGCACGTGCCGAATTCCAATCTCGACACACGCCTTCCTTCTGTATAACGATCTTTCAGTTTTAATCACGTTTTTTGCGTTCTATACAAAAAGTTGAATAAGGAAAAAAAAGTTTTTCTTATTTCGCTCGTTCCTTCATCCTGCATTTTGCTCTCAGAGAATTCCCGCCCTACCCCGTCGTAATTTAACTCCCGAAATTCGCACACATCTACGGGGAACCCTCGTCAACCTCTTTCTCTCCTTTGCCAACACTTTTGCTCCTCTTTCTCGTCGTCTCCATCGTCATTTTCTTTAACGCCCCTGAGGAAATACGGCTGTGCGAAATTACGCACCTCTATCTGCGAATATGACGTTCTTGTGGAGGTTTAACCGTGTATTCGACATTGATAAATATCTCTACAGACGTGCATATATCCAGATTCGTGTCTACAGGAAATTTGGTGTAAAACAACGAAAAAATACAAAAATATAAAAATTTGAAAACTTCGTATTCTCATCAATTAATATTTTTTACACTTTTGAATACAAAGAACTTCGATTGATTTGTAAAAAAAAAAAAAGTATTTTATTTATAATAATGATAGGTTTTTATGACTCCATCAATTAAAGAGTCATGTCTGGTTGGGCTGCGAAAAAAAAACTGATCTTCTCGATTTTATTTCCATAAAAACGATGGTTATTTGATTCACAATTGATTAGGTATTCTTTAAAGAATATTTTCAAAAGTATTCCACGATTTTTTCGTAATAAAATTTATCAAAACATCAGAGGACTTTTTGGTGGGGTCTTAAAATTTACTTTTTATTTATTAAATCTAATTTTTTTTCCATTTGTTGGTTTGTGAGATCTTTTTTCTTTCTCTTAGTACCAAAACACCGTTTACATCATTTTTTTTAAACACCTGGTCTCTTGGATTTTTTGCAGATCTGGCTCTTCAAAACTGTAACAATTTAATTTTTCTGGTCCCAGGTATTTTTACTTTTTCAAATGATCGCTGAAGTTTATCAGCTATTGTGTTTAATGTCGTTGCAACTAGGAAACATTTAGGAGTGTTTTTTTTTTCCTATATCATTTCTTTAATTGATGAAACAATATTTTTTATGCTCGAAAATAAACTGCAAACAAAAAACACGCTATAAAAATGTTAGCAAACTTGAAAACAAATGAATTGTACTCGGAAATTGACGTCAACGTCGAAAAGCCCATATTCGTCATTTAATCCAACTATAAAACTCGAGCATCGCAGCAGGACTAAGTTATTATTGCTGCAAAAACGGAAGCAGGTAGCGGATACTCCCTTCGGCTCTCTACCGCCAAATCCCTATAGTCCCTATGCACACGGACACGTATATATATACATATTTCGATAAATATCTGCCGTGGTTAGATCAACCAGAGATAATAGGATTCTCGGTCAAGCCCAGGAAGCAAAAGAGTAGCAATTGCGGATTGCTCTTTCGGTGATTCCAGATGTGCCCGGGTGTTCACTTGCGAAAAAAAAATTCCACAACATGACACATGGCTCGTGCCTTAATTCATGAATTGGCAAAAAAACTAATGTTATTATTTGTACTATTATCATTATTTATTATTTTTAGTATCATTAACACGCTGACGTGTAACTCTAAGTCATCAGTGAGTAAGTAAAAGAAATGCATTCTGGTTCTTCCGGGTTCATCCTAATGTCATTCTGATGTCCCTCAAAAAGCACCTTACAACAGGTGAAACATTTGGCACTTTTTTTTCATTATTTTCTCATTTTTTATTTTTTATTTACTTTGCAGAGCGAAAACAAATTTGCAGATGTAGGATGATTTCGGAAATTAATCTCTCGAATATTTCTATACGACGTTATGAACGTTTTTTTTTGTGAATTTTTCTTCGCGTGGATATTTGTTTCTTAGTCAAAAATAATGAAGATAGAAACTTTCTTGTATTTTTTCAAGTTTACTTATGATTGAAAAAAGAAAAAAAAATTGATTCATCATACTGCAAAGAAAAATTTAACAGATTTTCCGGATCAGAGATACGGAAAAAATGTACATCAAGTTTTGAAATTGTAATATAAGGGTAATTGTGGTCAATTTTTCTATTACCCAAAACGAATGAGAGAAAAGTGACGCTTCCGGTGGGATCGTAATCACACTTGCCATTAAGAATAAAAAAAAGAGCAAAAATTCTGCCTCGTATTTGCCACCCACCTGCCCTTATTTAAGCAACGCCCTTTACCGCAAGATTAGAAAAATTCGTTTCCCTTTTTTCTTATTTCGGAACTGTAACCTTTTTTTTTAGACAATTTAAAAACATTTCTATCGTGCCTAGAATTGAATTTCAAAGGGAGCCCGTATGCGTAATAATCTCTTGAAAATAGGGTTGTTCTCGCAATCATTTTTCTTTCTGAATTTTTGCCAAGTTGCAATATATCGTTGTTAAAAAATGAGGTGAATCAATTGACGTGGTAAATTAAGGAGTGAGCCTTGGAATATATGTATGTGATTATACGTGGCCCGAATGATTGACGAAGACGTCGGATTACGCAAGAGGAGTAATAAGGATTCCAAGCTTGTAATTAAAAACGTTTAGTGTAATAATGGGGAGACTCGTGAACGATTAATAATTATTGTTTCACTCCTTTTTTGACACATCTTGTTTCAAAATTGATTGAACTCTAATAAATCAAACTTCAATTGATCATTTTTCTTCATCACTTGAAGTAAAAAATTACAAGCTCACGCGTGCATTAAGTTTTACGATGAAAATTTGAACAAATTTAAAACGAAGTTAAATTTATTTAGAAGTCAATGAAAAATATAATAATAATAATTCTTTACCCGCATCAATAAAAGGAATAATTTATTTTACGAACACGAGAGTGGATAAAAATAATTAAAGCAAAAATATGTTATCTCAAAACTCACCTGTGTGTGGCATTTTGAGGATTTCACCGAGATCCTGCGAACGACTGCAACAAAAATCAATTTCATTCAAATATTACCTGAATATCTTACGTGATACAAGAACCACATTGAGAAAAAAAGCAAGAAAAAGATTAAACACGTTTTATTTAAAATTCACATGAAACAACTGTTTAATTTCCATAGATCGTATTTTTTATTTAATTACCATTTTGACCATGAAATTAAGCCATTTTAGTATGATTTCGAACGACTTTATTTGGTGATTTAAAAAAATAACTGATTTCTGGTTGAAATATGGTGATCGTGGTTCTGACTTTAACGACATTAGCTTAAAAAAAAAAAGCCCTGCAGAGGGATGATTTCCGTATAAGACTACGGTAACTCAGATTATTGTGTACTGGCAGAGCAGGGCAAGTTATACATTTTACTGTAATATATAAAAGTATACACCTCCTGCCTTGAAAAATAAAAAAAGCGAGATAGAGAGAGAGAGAGAGAGAAAAGGGAAGGAAGCGTGTGTATATTTTTAGTACGAAGTTAAACCGCTTGGAGTTCGAGCACTTTTCGTGTAATGAATTTAAATGTATTCAAAGGGCGCGCTTGAAGCTTGACATGGCAACCCTTAAATATGCAACCGAACCGATAAGCGAGAAAGCGCGCCGCTCTGAACGGGTATTACGAAAGGGACCCAAGCGCGCGAGAGAGAGAGAGAGAGAGAGACAGAGAGAGACAGAGAGAGAGAGAGACAGACAGAGAGAGAGAGAGAGAGAGAGAGAGAGAGAGAGAGAGAGACAGAGACCGTGACTCTCATTCTTGACGATGTTTTCTCACTGTTGAAGTATTGTGGCAGTCTTGACTCGAGACGATCGTAAAAATCTCAAATGCCTGTTTGTTTTATCGTATTACGAAACGATATATGTAAATTTATTCGAATACTATATTAAGCAAAATGAATGAAATATTCACTGATGAAAATACGAAATTATTTTGTATCCAAAAACTGTGATATGTTAAAATGTCTTTTATCAAAGAGATTTTCAATTTCATTTATGTTATTATATCGGTCAACGTATGAAACAAACGATTGAATTAATTAACTTTCGTTGTAATAACGCTATCAAGTACGAAACATGATTCTTGTTAGCATTACTTCTGGATTTCAATATATTTTTGTACGTTGTATTTGATTCAATTAATAAAATAATCATTACTGACGGTGACAGATGACTCCAGTCATCACAAAGTATAGCAAACTCTAGTGAGGTCAGTACTTGGTTGGGTGACCGTTTAGCCATCCATCGGTTTGCGTATCAACCGCTATAAGCGGGGCGTAGTTTTTCTGAGTTACTGATGGTGCTGACCAACTGAAACTCATTTAAAATATGGTAGCCTGTATCGGTAAGGGTTTTTCACACTTTCCTTTGGCTCTCGTGCAAATTCGATACGATAGTGCATTATTAGAAAGAAGTGGCTGTAAGCAACACTCCGGGGGGCACTCACAGGAACAAAAGCAATAACAGTAAAGTCAGGTTAACCGACTGGGATCGGGACGGAAAATCCCGCAGGGGTATACGCAGAAATAATGAGGTAGTAAATATAATAATTTGACACAATTGGCAAATACAATATAGTGTCGATTAACGACGCAAGGCAAAATATCTCAATTCATAAAGTTAAATACTACGGATTTCCGAATATTTAAACGCATTTAGACTTTCTGTGGGATAATCCAAAGGTCGTTTTTGTAATAAGAGAATCTTTTCTCTCGAATGAAGGAATTCGGAAAACAAGGCAAAGCGTAATCGCTTGGCCCTCACAAGCATATCAGCTTTCTATGTAGTTTATTATATCGACCCAGATCAAAAAAGGTCTACGCCTATTATGAAAATCAGCTGGAAATATATACGAGAGTCGCGTGCACGTCACGGGATTAGAAACGAAATTGGTCTTTCGTCTTTCGCGCCATATAACACTCCCATATATATATATTTCAATGCATATATCTTTACGACCATTTATTGCTCGAAGGACTCACCAAAGAAAGTAGTTCAGATTAATATGCCATGTTAACAATTCTCAGGATTAATCGTCGGGAATTTGTTAAAACATTCAGTCTATTTTTCGACTAATGCGAACAACAAACGAAATCTGTTCCAAATAATTCCTAAAAATGTTTTTTTTTACATAATTTTTTCCAAAATAAACCTCAAACGCTCTGAGCAGGAAATCGTATTTGAAATATAAATTTAAAATTCAAACATTTCACACATTTTCCGAGCTTTTGCTTCACTTCTTCCTCAATGAGTTTCTTTACAAGTCATTCAATGTAATGGTTGAGCTTATCTTTAGGGAGAATAAGGGGGGGAAAATCAAGCAAAGCGTTAACTTCACAAAACAGAGTTTGGTATGAAAATTACATGATTACTGAGAAATTGATCGTTTTTATTGACAAAAAAATGAATAATAAATGAACGATGTGGACGAAATATTTCATTTTCTGGTCCCATAATTGTCATGATATTTTGAGTGGTTCGACAGTTTCTATAATCTTTGTTCCATTTTTTCATATTGTTTCATGCACATAAATGAAGTTTAGGGATAGCGTAAGCATGTCTCTACGTTACAAAGTCACTTTTTATTTGAGAATATTGTGGCAACGGTGTAGACCATCGTTTCGAAACTTGGATGACATATTCAGAACATGTATGAGAAAGTACTGTAGAAATTTGAATAAACTGGTTACATTTTGTCACTTGTACCGAAACTCCTTAAGCATCATAAAATAAATTACCTCTGGATTAAGATCGAGATCAGTGTATCCTGGGAAACGTTAGAATTTATTTCCACTAATAGATCTCTGCTTTTTTGCAGGTTGCTTTGACTTTATACAGAGTCTTTATACAGAGAAATGAGGAGCGATAAAAATTGGCGACAAAATAAAAGAAGAGAATTTAAAAAAAAAAGAGTATTGCTTGAGATTTTCGTGGTTCATGGGTGGTGGCAAGGTATATATATATATATATATATGTTGTGTATATACGAAGAGGTTTATGGTAGTGGGACGTCGAGTGGCGGAAAACTACGCGGAATGTGTGCACGCGCGCGTCCAAGACCGCGACCGCAGGGCCAAACGGGTGGCGTGTACTTTGCGATGCAAATTAATGCACGATTACCAGAGGCAGAGTCGAAGCAACCCTCCACACCAGGCACGAGCTCGCCCTCTCGGCACCCATTCGGCGATGGTCTCTCTTTCTCTCGTTCCTTTCACTCGGTTTTTTTCTTTCTTTCTTTTTCAATCCACCTTGGTCAACTCGCTTTTTTCTTTCACAGAAATATACACAAACTATTATTAACAAAAAAGGGCTTAACCTGGTTAACTCAAAGCTGTGCACACTTCTGCTCCAACGTCCTTCCCTTCCTCAGGAAAAAAATTCATATGAATTTTTTTCTTACAACCATAAAGGCCTATTTCATGTTGAACAAAAGGGCTAATTACCTTAACTATGCCTTTCTCATTGCTCAAAAGCTCGAGATGTACAACACTGTTACAAATATATTCGTCCCTTTACATCGTCCCTGACTTCGTACAGTGTTTCTGTTTCTTCCCTCATTCTAATTCTTCTTGGCCTTTGTCCCTCTCATTCGTTTTCTCTCTTCAATCCGTAATGTTCAACCCTCTTGATCGTGTGCTCACACACGCTCACACTCCCTGAGTTTGATCTGATTTAATTATTACACGTTACGCGAACACTCCGTTTTTTTTCTCTCTTTTTCTCCCTCCCCTGTTTCCACCCCGAATATTATTATTCACTGCCGTATTATGTGTACTTCCTTCACGTTGCTTGTATACCGTTTCCAAGCAATTTCTCATTCGGCTACAGTCTATACGATATACACATAGATTGCACTCTTAGTGCGAGACTGGTCAACGCAAGGGTAGATATCATAACTGCTTGTTACCTCGTCTCTATATAGTTCATATGGCATTCGTCTTAGACTCGAAGAAATGTCGAGGATTATATATCACGAGATATGAAACGAGCACTTTGAGACTACTGTACAATCTTATTTTTCGTGTTTAGAAGTTTTGTTTTTTTGGTTCTTTTGATTTAACACATTAAAGAGTTTCGGTACAAGCGACGAAATCAAACCATTCTATCAAGAGACTCGGTAGAGTCTCTGGACAAGTACATTTGACAGCTCTGTCGTCTGCTGGCCCGAGGCTCTATATTATCTCTGAATAAAGTAAATTTCGGTGGTGGGGGTAAAAACTGAAAGTCATTTTCTCGAATTACGAAGCTGAGGAGACAGATGATGACTTGAAAATTAAATTGGAGACTAATTAAGAAAAAAGCTTTTGATTGAGCCTTAAATCAGCACGATTGATGCCGTATTTGCTGAGAAAAAACTTTGCACAGGCTCAAGATTATGCAAAAATTCCAACACATCGAAGAATTTGACGTGTCTCTGTATATGTCACAATGAAAGGCCTCAGCGTGCCTATCGAGATTCTTATTGGTCACATTCAGTCAGTATCCAAACCACGGAAAGTTTGCATTGCACGGCAGTTTTGACGGTGTAAAGTGCGAGACGCGTAAACAGCGTATTTTTTGCGAACTTTCCTGTAGATCCGTCGTGGGCAAAATTTGAACTAATTTGTACGTCAGAGCCGCAAGTTTGTTCCGAGTGCTGACAGGCGGTGAATACGGAATAATTCACGTGAAAAAATATCAATTTGACCCTTTGAAACACACATTTTTCCTTACGTGCAATTAGCTCAAAACTTTGTACTCGGGGGTTTTCGGGTTCGCTGATTACAAATCTGCACGGAAAATTTAGAAATTCAAGATGGCGAATACAATATGGCGGACAACAAATGCAAAAATTGTTTGATGAAAGCAAAACATGGTACTCGGGGGTTTTCGGGGTCGCTGATTACAAATCTGCACCCAAAATTTCGAAATTCAAGATAGCGGATACTATATGGCGAGCGATAACTGCGAAATTCGTTTGATATAAAAGCGAAAGTTGGTACTCGGGGGATTCGGGGTCGCCGAATACGAATCTGCACCCAAAATTTCGGAATTCAAAATGGCAGATCCAATATGGCGGACCATAAATGCAAAAATTTATTGATGAAAGTGAAAGGTTCAGAAAAAAGAAATAATATCCGGGCCAAAAATCCCCTCGCTGGGGAAAAAAACCTTGGACAAGTACATTTGTTGACCCCCGTTTCCATGTGTTTCCACAGAAAAAAACTAACCAAAAAAGTACAGAATTCTCAAAAAATTGGCAAGATCGAAAATGATTTATCTTCAGCACTAAAATTTATAATATCAATAATAGGACAAGTGTCTCATTGTCGCTTGAGGATGGAGTATTAAAAAAAAAAGCAAAAAATAGTTGGGCATTGAAAAAAGTCACCAAAATGTACAAAAATAAAAATCGGTCAGAAGAACAGAGTCCAGAAAAAAAAATCGGAATGAGAAAAAACTTGAAAAAAAAAATTTCAAACGAAAAAAATTAAATTGAAAAAAAAAAAATTTCGGCCGAAGTACTTGGCGAGTTCGTACCATGAGAAATATATTACGTGATCCTAGCTAAGCAAAAAAACTCATGCATGAAACAATACGAAAAAATGTAATTTTTCGAAATTTTGTTGTGTGAAGTTGGCGCTTTGCTTGAGAACAATAAAATTTCCCTCCCCGATTCTCCCTAAAGATAAGCTGAAGTATTACATTGTATGACTCGTACCAAAACTCCTCAATCAAATGTTATTCCGTGCTTGTTATGTATACGAGTTGTCTGTCCAATTGACTGACTGCCATGACTGAAACACTGACTCGGTCATTGCTTGATTGACTTCTTGAGCTTTCAAATTTTACATTTCTGCTCTTAATTACAGCCACCTCTTTTACAACTATGTTGTTTTGTTTTGGAATTTTACATGCATACCCTTATCGGGTTTTTACATGGGTGGTATTGCTCACAATTTTCCTCTTTACTCCTCTCCTCTTTCCCACATTTTTTCCACAATTCCATATTACCACCTGGACCTACATTTTTACGTGGATTCCGAACCACGGAGAGAGAACTTAGGAAAAATCCATTGGTGTCGGCTGGGATCGAACCCGGTCTCACCGGTTGTGAGCCGGGCGCGTTACCACTGTGCCACTGCCTCCCTCCTTTTACAACTAAATTAACGGTTATTTATTTCGAGATTAAGCGAAGCCCAGTTATTTGAATAAAAGATTCATTAGCGCCGAACATTTTGAAAAGTGAAAAAATAATGATATTTTTACTAACACGATAATTTGTCCAAAAGTCAAAATTTTCAATGCTTTAAAAAAACAATGAAATTCAATGTTTTTATGGTGTTTTATGATACACTATTGTTCAGAAATGTTTACAGCCTTCTCCAGATTTTTCCCTATAAAAACTATAACTAAAGGGCTGCTGATGGCAAGTGGATGAAGGACACTCCGGGTCAAATTTGACCCAGTATAACCACAAAGTGGCAAAATTTGAGTGTGTCAACGAAGAATTCAATGCAAAATGGATATTTAAATTTGAATGGAAAGAAAAATCCATTTCAAGGATCTTGAAAATTGATGAGTGAGTTTTATCGATTTTCGTTTTTTAAACCTAAATAATCATTTGTATCTACGCCTAAACTGTTGAAGGCATGTCCTAAAAACCAATCACTCAAATCGACTGCATGATTATCCCAAAAAAGCTGAATCCAGGAAAAAAGAAAGAAAAAAAGAAAAATATCCTCGAACGTGGAGAAGCCATTTTTGTCTTGTTTCCGTCGTGTACTGTTTCGCGATCTCACGTGAAATCTCAAATAACTCCGGGGACTTTGAAATATTTCTTCGTCCGAAGAAGGTGTCAAGATCTCTTATAACTCCGCGCGCACTGAGGAGGGAATCTCTCGTTAGAACAAGTCTCAGTGAAGTTTATACTAAACGGAGTAGAAACATCGGAAGCACTTGAAAACGGAGTTTCATATAGACGTATAGATATATTTAGTAATCGGTGCAGAGGCTGTTTTCATCGTTCACACAAAGTGTCGACGGATTTTGCTTCCTCGACTCTACGCTGGTGTGTTTCAAAGCATTTTGCTCTTGTTATAAGCGCGCTTTTTTTCTTAAGGAAAGACGTCAGCGAGGTATCCTGTCATTGTGTTTGTCGGATGCACAGAAATGCTTGTTCATATGTATGTATATAAATAAAGTGTGTCCATATATTGTATATATATATATATAAATATAAAGAATCGCCCTCCGTCGCTCTCGGGGCCGCTCACAATGAAATATCCCAGTAATGAGGATTGAGCGATTATTATAAATCAAACGGGGCGACCGTAGCCAAAGAGAAGAAGTGAAAGAGAGAGAGAGAGAGAGAGAGGGAGAGCGAGAGAGAGAGAGAGAGAAAGAGACAGAGAGAGAGAGAGAGAGAGGGAGAGAGAAAGAAAAAGAGAGAGAGAAAAAGGAGCCTCGCGACAGCACATTTCTCGCGTTCCACGTGTTTTGCCGATGTTACTCTCGCCAACACGTGTCCTCTCTCGTGTTCCACGACTTGGCGAATTACACACCCGGCCTCTTCGCCACGCCATCTCTGTTCTCAATGTATATATACAGTCGTACGGATAATATTCTCTCCCCTTTTTCGCATCGATATTGATAAACGAAAAGGCGTAAAACGTATTGAGTCCATTCATTAAATTGGGAGAATTACGCCCTACGCTCCCATACAAATTAGCTAAAAGAATCCCGCAAGCATGACGTTGTCCACCCGGTTTAGCGAACAGATTCTTTCCCACTCGACAATTAAATCGTGATTGTAAGTGCCGGCTGCAACGAGCTCAGCGAGAACACATTTTTTTACTTTCCATTCGCTTTTTATTTGTTATTCTATTTGCATATTACAATGGTATCGAACAAATATTGATTGACATGAGAATCGCGAGAAAATCCGGTGGAATGTGCATTGCGAACGAAGTCAAAGCTACCCGCGCGATTGCTGAATTTCGGTGACTTCGATGCCTGGGACGCACGTATTCGGCCCAGAAGGCACACTCGAAACGAACACGGTTACTTTTTTTATTTCAGGAACTTGATAAACGGCAGCCTGTGGTTTGAGATCAGTTTTTAATGAATTTTGTAGTTAACTTTGCGAGTAACGTTGTTTCGGTTGAACCGCACCACTTCTGCAGTCAGTTCCTTGCTCGGATGAGTAAAAATTATTTTCGAATCTCTATTCAGGATTTAACATCGATAATTTTGTTTTCACAATATGTTTACGGTTTCCTTATTAATAGAATTGGAGGCCACGTAGATAGAGATTAGATTAGGTTACGATATGAGAAGGGGTTGTGATTCGAGAACCGCGCACGGTGATAAATCGGCGTTAAGGTCACGCTTTCACGTGTGTAAGCCCTGAGCGCAATCTAGTTTTTGTTTATTCATTAGCAACAGAGAGAGAGAGAGAGAGAGAGAGAGAGAGAGAGAGAGAGAGAGAGAGTGAGAGAGAGGGAGAGGGATAGGGAATGAAAAGAAGGGGACGTTCTTTTTTTTAAGTGGTACGTTGAGGCCATGCACATACATTTCCACAGAGAAACGTACGTACAGTAGCCTAAAGGGGGTGGCCGTATCCCCGATACGCCACCAGCCATAAAAATCTGAATATATTAAGCCTACGCTCGCACGACATCTCGCGCGGATCGCGAACACATTACACCGATAATCTGGCGAAGAGAAGGAAAGAGAGAGAGAGAGAGAGAGAAAGAAAGAGAGGGAGCAAAAGAAGGCTTCTGGTTTTCTTATTCCACGTCTTTTGCTTGCAGTATATCCACGGAAGTCGATGTTTTTCTTTCTTTCTCTCCTCTTATGAAATAAATGTAAATACATAGAAAAGAATGAGCATAAAAATAGCAATATTTTTTCAAAACCATATTTAAAAAAACCTCAGGCGATCTTATTTCCACGCTTATTCGTTATCGCATTTCGTAAAACACCGTAGCCTTGCCTGAACGTCATACATTAAAGAATATGATTTTTACTTAATTTATTCATTTTTTTTCATTCCTGACATTAAGTGATCGCGCAGCAGTTCGTTTTAATGAAATATGAGTGAAAAATATGAAGATACACTTTCGTCACTATTTTCTTCGCTCTTGTGTAGTTTATGTACTTTTCTTAGTTACAGGCTATAGCTATAGATTATGCAAAACGAGGAACTCCGTGTCCGACAAATTCGTCACGACAGAAACCAAGTGCTGGCTACGCTCTTTCGAAACCACTATTCTATTTACGTATACACATATATCTGTATATATTACGAATGTATATACGTATACAAGTAGTTTTCTCGAGCAGCTCCACTTGAGCTTTTTTGTCTCGCTGTCGAACGAGCTGGTTAAGCATTTCAGGTGGGGTAATTAGAATAATTCGGGACGGTCTTACGCTCGCGGTCTCTCGCGTTTCACGCCACCACCAGAACACACCATCTCACCACCTACCGTGAGCTCAACCACGAAGCATTTGCATTTTAAATGAAGCGATGGCGTGTCAAGAGGCCTCGCGCGCGCTCGGAACTTTGTGTTTTATAAGAACTTTGATATTTATTTTATATTGCATATAGTTTAATATACATATACACCAAAATGTAAAATACTTGCACGTAAATATATACAAACATACAGGTATATATATATGGATATATATTATTTATATATATTGGCAGAGTTCGATTTATCTTGGTGAAATATTTTCGCGCGACATTTCCATCCATGATATTTTCTTTTTTCTTCATATCCCTCATGCACTTCTTCACTGAATCGAAACGAGCTTCTCGGTCTTTATAATGCGTTGCTGTGGTCATTAACGGGTAATTAATCTCACAGGTATAATTATTCCGTCAACCCGTACATGGCGACATCGTCGTCGGCTTCTCTCGTGACCAGATTACCGGGTGTGTATAAGAAAAATCATTGAAAAGAGAGACACATCCCTTCTTTCATGAAAGAGGGATGCTATCTCTCAACGAACGATCGATTAGTGTGGTATTTATTCCCGATGGTAACCTCCAACCGTGTTTTTTTTACTTCATAAAAATCATGGAGAAACGCGCTCGCGTTTTACGCACGACAAAATTTCATTGGTAATCAATTAAATGTAATCGTCGTGATAATTAACAGTTTGAATTCTTAAAGTACCGGGATATTTTAATTCGGAGCTTTGAGACGTTCGGTCGAATGATTGATGAACGCATACATTACTGAAAACGAATTAAAATGACATATTTTCTCATCTATCAAAAAAAAAAAAAAAATCCCTTCCGGAGTAAACAAAATCTTCGAGAAAGATCAAAGTACGTTTAACATGATCTTAATGAAAAATTACCGTTAAATATGTTTCATCGTGCATTATTTTATTACATTGCTATTTTAAAAGTAACAAAAATGTTCGTACCTATTGACTACGTTTTAGAAGTCCTTTATTCGAATCACACGGTATGTTGACCCTGGAGCTCCTGCTCAATTCTTTTGCCGGCAAAACTTGTTAGCTCAAACGAATTATCTCTTCCTTCTTGATATGTCGGATTTCTCCAACAACTTATGATGAAACGCCAGAGCAATGTAATTTTTAATGGTTTCATTCACTAAAGGAAGTTTCTTCGTTCTTGGGTCGACTCCCGGGCCGATATGTCTGACGTTGTCGAAGAGTTTCACTGTGATCACTAGGCGAATTTGAATTTCCAGTCGTCAATATAGATACACTGAGTATACCCAATGACATAATTATTCTGCCCCAATGGTCATTGAAATAATCGATGATTGTTCCTCGGCACTTGTCACTTCGCGATAGATTATGAAAAGCTCGTAATTTATATAAAGGAGAAATCCTCCCTTATAGTAGGAGAAACCAGATTCAGAATAAATTGAAAAACGTAAATGTTTAATCCTCGGAAGGTTTCTTCAAGTTTCAAATTTCGAACACACACGATTGTTTTCAAGCTAAACGTCAAATTGTCCAATGTACAAGGGAGAAGAAAAGAGTCGAGACCGTACCCGGCGGGAGTTGAGAAGCGAATCCGGCGTGAATCCGAAGAGTGCCCGGTCTCCCGCGTGAGTGGAGAGGCCAGAGAGACCACGAGGCCTCACTGGAGCTCGGCTTGTGGATCGGGTGCGGATGGCGCGTAGCCCGGCAGTCCAGGTAGCAAAGGAACACACGAGTGAAGCACGAGAACACGATCAAGTGAGTGAGTGTGCGTTCGCGTATAAGCGGCAGGACGAGTGAACGTGATGAAGTGGGAAGAAAGGACGAGATTCTCGCGTGTTCGACTGAAAAAGGGAACTGACGATGTAACAGCAAGAGCGAGAAAGAAAGTTAAAGTCAAAGTGAAGGAGGAGGAGGAGGAGATTGAAGAAACGGGAAAACGGATGGAACGAAGAAGACAACGATAATCGTTGATGAGAGGGATGAAGCTACAATGGACCAGCGATGGGAAGGAAGAGGCAGTCAAAAAGGATCAGAGAAACAGGAGGCACATGTTGATGAAGAGGTGTGGACAGAAGAACTAACGGTGGTTAACCGAACAAACGACACTCTTTCACAGTCAAGTTTCCGGTGGATAAGACTGAAGGAGACTTCGAAACGGTTGATGAAAATGTTGATGTTGATAATGAATTGGAGACTTGGTTTACCGATTGATTAGTTTGCTTGCTGTTTACTAGTAATGAAATTAACAGTTCCCAAACTCCAGCGTGCTTGTTCTCTCATATCCTTATCAAGGACTCTTTGCGAAGATGAACAGATCAGCGTGAAGAGATATAACGTTCTCTGTCCGTTCCTCTCGGTACCCACGCACAAAACTCTAGATCGTTCCGTATTTTAAAATGCGATTGTCTCTTGGCGTTGCTGAGAGCGCTTGGCGTGTCACTTGGTGTGCTACGAAAGCGCTTCCTGTGGGCCTTTGAGCTCGCCCACCCGTGCCCAGCTTGTACAGTGGAGTAGGGTGCAATAGAATTTAACCCACGCACGTTGTCTCTGCCGCAGCTCCACGTTTCCTCTTTCAAGTTCTGGGATATCGGGACGACTCACTTGGTGCTCGTTCTCCACCACCAGATCACGAAGACACGGGTGGGGAGGCTTGAAACTACGCCGGAGAAAGCAGGGGTGGCCCGCCTCTCGTAGATCGCACGCCTACCCTTGTACACTTCTTCTATATACCTATAACTCATCAAACTTGAATATTACGCTTTTTCTCATAACCCATAGTTTCGGAACTTTAGTTATGCGAATTTGTCATCTTAACTGAACTCTCTCCGGTTGATTAAAACTTTTAGCACGAAGTTAATGGGTTCAATGGCGTCTAGTTCATAAACGTTATATCCACAAATCTGCAATAACTGTCATTTCGCATTTTTAGGTCACTCATAAAAATTGGAATATTCCTGCTCTGACTAATTTTATGGCTTCTTACAGCAAACGATTTCGGAAGTTATTGCAACAAGATTTTATACAGGCACTTAACTGAATTTAAATCACCTGCCTAATAATCGGGGCATCTACGTTTAGTCAACATCTAAATCATCCATAAATATCCTCTTTATCGCTGGAGCATGGCTGTAACGCGTCTCTACCAACTATAAACTGAATGCCAGCAACATTCCCCGACTTGTCTTGTAAAATCGGACAGTATAAATGAGTCCGATTATCTTGTTTCTCAAGAGGAAACGTTCATAAGACAAGCTGAAAAAAAAGAACATTTCGAACACCCCTGACTTGGCGAATTAGGTACGGCAATATTAGTGATGCTAGATTCTTTTGTCAACCAAAGAATAGTGTCTTCATGACCACCGCAGCGTCAGCTTAAGCATAGTCGTTGGAGATATCACTCTCTTCGATCGGGGGCGGTTTCTTGGGTGTCCAGTCCGTCGGGTATTCGGTGCGATTTGGTCACGCGGCTACCGGCGCTTATTTTCAATATCTTTTTCTTGCTTGAATGGTACCCTATCCCATCTATACATATGTTTGTTATATAGTAGACACTCCAGATGTCTCGGAGGGACGATTTAGAACGGATGGCGAAGTCTCGCGGGCGCGTGGTACCTCCGGCAAGATTACATCGCCGAGGCCCTGGTCGAGCAGCATCGCGATAACGACTTCTCTATACTATATACCTGTGTATTATGTTATGCGAAGGCGCGGGTCCTCAGCGGTTAGCCCTAATACCGGCCTCACTTCTTTTTCTTCTTTCTTTTTCTTTTCATGTTTTTTTTCTCTCTTGTTGGGTCGTGAAGCGTGCCGCCTCTCTCATCTCTTGCGATACACGTCCAAGGACCTTAGGTATGAACCACTGTCGAACTTCTGTAATAATATAGATCCACCTGCGGAATACTTGTGGCTTGAGTCTTATGTGATATCGTGCTCTAAGCGCAAGCTAACACGCGACATCAATTATTTATTTCTTCGACCCGTCGAAGGAAGAAATGAAGAGAACAAAGAATGACATGAAATGGGGCTTTGCCAACCATACAAATAGTGATGCATGTAACTTCTCCAGTCCGATAAAAAAAAAAATCTGTGGCAGATTTCATACTAGTCCCGTGGCTCTAGCGCAATTTTTATTAGTAATTAATGACTGGCACTTTGGTCGATCTATGCCATTCTGTTATTAAGACGAATGGAGATTATTCTGCTTCTGGTTGGTGAAAGAAGTTGCCGGGTTCAGATTGGGTCAATATTTTATGGGGATGTCGGATTCACCAGTTCTCCCTTGTCCCAACACCATGTTACGTATGTATCCTTTTTCGCTCTCCCACATATATGCTCTGGCGCCTTTTAATGAATTGACTATCCAATGACAAAAAAAACACACGGTCAGATTTCACCAACTTATTCGATCCCCATGTTTTTCGGTAGTCCTGGTGAGAGAACACACCATGTCCCTAACGGCCCCCTGTGGAGTAATTGTTCGGTAACAAAACGACCAGATTCTTCGCAGAGAGAAAGTAACCGCCCTTGGATAGACCTCGAGACAGGTTGCATCGGTTCACGGATCATCAACTGTCCCACCAATGAAAAATGGCCATGGGTATCGAAATCGAATGGTCGGATTTGCGGTCTGCCAAAAGTTAGCCAGATCGTCGGGCACAGACTATTTTTGCCCCTCGCGGACCGATGTAACCCATCAATTGGCCAAATACTTGTCTCCCTTTAGTTACGTGCAGTCATCACCGTGTGT
>JACEOJ010005879.1:63180-93440 GCA_013761285.1 Campoletis sonorensis | reverse complement strand
ATGATTTCAAGCACTCCGTCTCTTTAAAAATCATTGTTTTTTTTTCTTCCTTTCCTACGTTCGATATCCTTTTCTCGATTAAATGAAGATTACCGAATCTCAAACTGGTTCCTCTCTCGTCTCGCGATATTTCAGTTCATTTATCTTTTTGGGTCGCAGGGTGTCCTTTACTTTCGCCGTCGGAAACGCCAATTACGGGAGAGTCTCGTCCGAGCAAAACTTTCAATATTCTCATTCGTTTCCTCGTCTCCTCTGTCTTCCTTAAAATGTAATATCCTGATATCGGCGGATGATGTACAATTTTTTTCTCGTTGTTTTCTCCTTATTCATTTCCTTTTTCTTATTCGGTCTTAGGAGAAAACTTATGAAATAAGTTTTATGCAAATTTTAAGGCACAAAAGAAGCACGAAAATCACATCCACCAATAATTAACAAGAAATAATTATTGCTCATGGAATAGAATGATTATAAATAAAATGAGAGATTAAAAAATCTGATAATAACAAATAATGTTGAATTGTAAAATTGCAATAATCGTTGTCTATAAACGAAGTTTTTAATTAAGTTTTCGATTTTGATAATTAAGATTTCGATTTCAAAACTGTCCATTTCGTATTTTTCGTCAAATTTTTTTCAAGTTTCTCACGTGCCACAAAAAATTTGAATTTCTGCTGACAAATTTGACTTGGCGAATAAACCGGAACGATCCCCAAAAAATCCAGTGTATTCAAATCGGAGAGAACAAAAATATACTTCCGATAAGAAATGTAATTAAATTCAAGAATAATATGAGAAATATTTCGCTATCTTTTCGTTTCAATAATGACTGCATAAAATGTATCGAACAAAAATTGAGCGTGTATTTCAAAACGATTGAGGGATATCGGAGGATTGACGCGACTGTTGAAATCGACGCGGGAGATTTGACTTGTCGAAATAAATCGACAACGTCAAAATTGATGAGCTTTATTAATTTAGTAATTGGTCAATATTTTGAGATATTGAAGAGCGTGAAGAGTGAGATGGTGACTTTTGATATAGATCGAGATAACGTATTGCGTCACTATACGATGTCGTACGTTGTGCTACACAGGTAAAAAAAAATTGGAAAGTCGAATCGTTCTTTTACATCATCTCCGAGGAGTTTTAGCTGGCAAACTAGTGTTTTATTCTTCCTGACAATTGGCAAATGGAATGCACATCAATGACGCGTATACTCCACTTCTTAATCCTGTATGAAACGTATATAGAGATTTAATTACTTGATGTTAAGTCGCGCGCCTCTTTGATACAAAATAAAATGTTTATATATGGCGATACTGCATCGCTGGAACGATTGGAATACCATCGTGAACGGATTCTTCGTCTCAGTTTTATATCTTTTAGTTTCCCACACGCCTATAATACATTTTCTATTATTTCGTTATATATACATGTATATAGGTTTATTTAGATTTACAAGAGATCCCTACTACGCCCTCTCTCTCCCACTTGGCAGAGCAAACGGGCCTCGTATATGCTTTTTGCAAATATATCCACCGAAACGTTTATAATATATAAGCCGCGATGAGGTGCAGGGAAAGTGCCAAGTTATTATGCCGACGAGTATATAAGCGTGCTCGTAGAAAACGAAGCGGTTCAGTCAGTGGTTAAGCGCCACGCTAAAACACACGTAAGCCGCAGGATGAAAGCGAAGGTAAGTTTGTCATCCGGTGACTTCGGTAGTTGGGGTTGGAACGACTGTTTTTTCTTTTTCTTTTTTTTTTTTTTTTTTTTTTTTTTCTTTTGAAACATACGATAAAACCTCTCAAAAAGATGGAGAAAAACGCGGCTAAAGTATGCAAACGAATTAAAAAAAAAAAAAAAAACGACAAACGTGATTTATACTGAAAGGTGGTGTAACTGTCAAAGGAAATTCGCGAGAAAAGAGTTCAACGTTACGACCGGAAGTAGAAAGTGAAACTTACAACTCCCGAGACCGATTTCACTCACTCGCATCTCCCAATCAGTAATTATCTCTCCGAGATCGCGATTAATCAGTGAAACTCAATAGCGAATAAGCATTTTGATGTTTATCACGAGTTATTTCTTGACGACAGTTTTTATAAGAAATTCAATTGAGTAAAGCAAAGTTTGTACAGCGTGATAAAGTGTTCTTTATTTTCTTTCGGGTTTTATTGTAATTAACAATTTATTGACCAATTGTTGACATTGTCACGGGGTGTGGCCATCTTGTTAAAATTCACTAATTCTGATTTATTCTAAACGAAAGATGGTGCTTGGGATAAGAAAGATGAAAATTTCGTCTTATCAACCTTTTGGCTGCACAGAGGTGCGAATATGCACCGAGAATTTTGCAATTTTTAGGATAATGTGCTTGACACAATTTTCGATCTCTAATTTTCATGATTTTTTATTTTTTATTTCATCAATCGTAACGACAAAACTTTTTTTGCGAGTGAAATTCATTTCAACTGTGAGGACTGCAAACACCCGTTTTTTTCAATTATGTGAAAGAAATTTAAGTCGTCAACTTGAATTCCAACAGCACTTTTGTCAAAATTTATTTATTCGCTCTTTCATAACAAAATAAGTGTTTTATGTTCTATCATGAATATATTCCCATAAATCTGATCGACATTAATACAAAGTTTGGAACAAATTGGGACCAAATTGGGATCAGCCTGAATATAGTTTTTCCATTTGACTAAGTGTAAAATTTCTAAAAATTAGAATTGTTTGAACTTTTGAACGACTTATTGTATACTGTTGACATTTTAAATAGTCAGTAACAATGTCATTAACTTGTTGGCGGTTCAAATCTGTGTCTCAAACATCCTTAATGATAAACAATAATTCAGGAACATTTTACAATATGAAAAGGGTGCATGAGGGTCAAAATTCTAAACAGAAAGTTAACGTGAAAAATAAAAACATTTTGCCGAGATTGCGCATAGAAAGCCTGAAAAGACGATAAAATAAGATGTAAAAATGATAAGAATAAAGTGTAAAACAATAATTCTTTGATAATTTCAGATCCAAATAGCGCTCGTAGCGCTGTTAGCACTATCGCAGTGCGTTCGAGGAGCAGAAAAGGAGTCATCACTGTCATCGGATTCGAAGAGTGTAGAAACAGAGGAGGTTGGTGAGGCCGTAGAGAAGAAGACGGAAAAGCGAGGTCTTCATCACAGTTACGGTCATTATGGAGGTGGTGGTGGCGGCGGCGGCGGCGGCGGCGGTGGTGGCGGAGGCGGAGGAAGTTCGTACGGTCACGAGGAGCACGTAAAAACGATAACAGTTGAAAAGAAGGTGCCAGTACCTTACGAAGTGACAAAACACGTGCCTTATCTCGTGGAGAAGCATGTGCCGTACGAGGTTAAGGTCGGAGTGCCCCAGCCGTATACGGTAGAGAAGCATGTACCGTACCCGGTGAAGGTATTCGTTAAAGTACCGGTCCATGTGCCTCAGCCTTACACGGTTGAGAAGAAAGTACCGTACGAGGTCAAAGTACCAGTGGACAAGCCTTACGAGGTTAAGGTTTACGTGCCACAGCCTTACACCGTTGAGAAGCACGTACCTGTACCGGTCAAGGTTCCGGTACCGCAGCCTTACACCGTTGAAAAGCACGTACCGTACCCGGTCAAGGTCAAAGTACCAGTGCCTCAACCGTACACCGTAGAAAAGCACGTACCCTATGAGGTCAAAGTCCCGGTTGATCGACCTTACAACGTATACGTGCCCAAACCTTACCCCGTGACCGTAGAGAAACCTTATCCAGTACCTGTCGACAAACCCGTCCCCTACGAGGTCAAAGTACCCGTTGACAGACCTTACCCCGTTCACGTTGAAAAACCCTACCCCGTACCCGTCAAAGTACCAGTCCCAGCTCCTTATCCCGTACACAAACACGTCCCCGTACCCGTGGAAAAACCATATCCCGTACCCGTCAAGGTACCCGTTGACAAACCCTACATCGTCGAAAAGGAAGTGCCTTATCCGGTCGAAAAGGAAGTACCGTATCCTGTCAAGGTTCCCGTACCTGTGCCCGTTCACGTCCACCACGAAGAACACCACGGTGGTGATTATGGTGGCAGCAGTTCTGGTGGCAGCTACGGAGGCAGCGGTTATGGTGGTAGCAGCCACGGTGGCAGCGGTTATGGTGGTGAATCTGGTGGTTTTGAACCATCCTATGGTCATGGCGGTGAATCCGGTGGCTACGAGCATCATGGCTGAAAATATTCATAGTTTTCTATTCTATGTTTCTTCTATTTTTATTATAAAAAAAAAAAAAAAATAACAAAAGAAATTCTTTTTTCGACCTCATCCCTCATGGGCTCGTGCAATCTTTCTTTTCGATCTCTTCTTTTTTATTCTTTACAACTCGTTACTTCTGATTCTTATAGATTTTTTTCTCTCTTAGCTTTACTTTTCGCGTCTGCGAACCTTCGAAATAAAATGTGATATAAATCGTTTCGCCGGTACTAAAATGCTTTACGTTCATATACTTACCATCATATGGATGTGTGTGGGTGTTTTTTTTTCTCTATCAATGTATATATCGATCAGGATCGTAACGTACTTCCGGTCTTACGAGACTATTCAAAATGTATCGCTCGCCAACGACCAACTTTTCGTTATGTACTTCTGTCAAATGTCTAATAAATGTTCCCTGTTTCCCTTTGCGGTCTTTCGCACTAACGACGAATATTCTAAACGTGTATATACAAAATAAATATCTGTGTATATACACGAAAAAACGACTCGTCGTGTATTATTTTGTAAAAATACACGACGTTATATATTTTCGTATCAAAGAATCTGTAATAATAAAACTTACGACTCTTTAAGACTCGATCCAGTTTTTTTTACTCCACCTTTTTAGTTTTTTATTGAAAAATCGCGAATGAAAAATCATCGAAATTCCCACGAGGAGAGAGAGAGACTGAAAGGACACGATTATGTCGCTATTCGAAGTGAAACTCGGGTATAAAAATTGCTCCTGCGAAACTAAACTTCCGGTTTAACTTTCGACCGTCTTTAATCGCCTTTTTCCTCACCTTCGTCTTTACTACGAATATCGTTGTAACGATCTACGATCGCGGTAAATATATATGAAGATTTATGTTGCCGCGGTTTTACGCTGCAAATATATTTCATTCGTAGTAAAATATAACGCACTGCAATAACCAAGATCTATTGAGGCACATGTAAAAGTGCATATACATACAACAGAAAACATCACGAAAGCAATTTTGCTTTCACCGAAGTTTCTAGCCCCGCGATAGTTCGCCGTTTTACTTCCACTTTTCGTACCCATCGGGCGTGGAGAGACACCAACATCTTGGCGTGTGCTACGCAACGATCGTAATCACACTTTGATAGCTATACCTTTTTTTTCAATTATTGCTATTTCAAACGATTTTCATTGACATGCAAACGTGTATATTAATATTTTCAACTTCGCATCAATAATTATTACTTTAGACGTTAGAATTGAGGATTTTTCTCGATTTTTACGTACACGTCGTCGACGCAAAGTAAAATATAATGATTTTATATTCTATATACTTTTTAAACATAAAACAGCGATACATTTTTCTCGTCATGTTGATTAATTTTCAACTTCATTAATAATGATTACCTTAGACGTCAGAATTGAGGGTTTTTCTTCACTTTTACGTACACCTCGTCGACTCAAAGTAAAATATACTAATTCTATGTTTCATATACTTTTTAAAAATACAGCAATATATTTTTCTCGGTATAGCATCGTTTGAAAATTGCCAATTGCAAATTCCATGCACACAACATTTGTTTTTATAACAGGAGACTCGGTAAAGACTCTCGCCAAATGGTATTTTCTCCTGATCAAACGATTCGTGGTGATCGGAAAAAAAATGCAATGACGCTTCAACAAATTCCGGAATCTAAGAGCACTGTGGCGTGTGGGATCGCCAATTATTCGAAAATACTTTTTTTGGAAATTTCGACATAGTACAATTTTTATATTACTGAAAATAGCACCTTTCATGAGTTATTACACAGATATTAAGTAATGTCTGAAGTGTACTCCTGACTTTTTTTCAATAAAAATCAACCGAAGGGCTGCTGTTGTTAAGGAGAAGGAGTAAGCTTCGGGTCAAATTGACCCAATGTGGCCACCAGCTTGGCCAAATAGATATTTACTAACAAAGTGTCAAAAATCATATTGAAATGTAAGTAAAAATGACGATAAACGAGGTACAAAAATTATCATCGCAACATTTGGCGAATTTTTATTATTATAGAACCATAGACATTATTTCTTTCTTTTCTTCATTCGGTCATCCTTATTGCATCGCCGGATAATTGCAAATTGCAGCTACGATGCGAGAGCTGTACTTAGTAAATAAAATCACCAGAATACATGTGCTTGTTCATGTAAACAAAAGTGCTCGTGTTAAGAAGAGCTCGAAGTAAGTGAAAGGAATCCCACAGTGATATTATAACCGCAGGAACGTTATACACCACGACGAAATCTCGGGCGATGAGCCTCCTGACGTTCGAGTCGAGTAAACTCTACAAATATACACAAATATATAGTTTCCCCTCGTTCTTGTGAATGCACTTTGATTAACAGCTGGTGGGAATGCGCGAATTAAACCAGAATGTCGACATAAAATTGCACGTATCGTTTGAATAAAATGAAAAACCAATTTAACACTATAATCGAATGAATATTTTCGATTTTGGCATCAGATTATTATTTTTATCTCCTTGTTAAATACTTGGTAAAAAATGCGCAAATTTATGTGGTTTTTATAAATTTGTCAACGACGACAGAGTATTTGGAAAAATCAAGATCTTTTATGCTTATTAAACAATTGAATTCAACGATATAGTGATTTTTAATGATCATTTGCATTTAATAATTGTTCTATAATTGGGGTTTTAAAGTTTTTATTGTGTCCATTAGTTGGATCATTATTTAACTAACTTTCCGTTTTTAAAAAGTAACAAATTTATAACTCTGTTGCCATTAGTCCAATGTCCAATGTCAGAAAATTACAAACAGAATTGTTCACGCTCCACTTTTTATTCGTCTTTCGAAATACTATAATGTTACATGGCACAGTATCCTACTACGATCACTTCGAGTCTCTTTCATTTTAGTCACTTGTGGAAATCTTCGCACCACACTATATCTTTCGACTCTATATTAACTGGCTAAGCATTAATATAAAAAATTGTCCACTAATGTGTGTCGTAAATAATTGGAGAAACTCTCGTAGTCTCAAAGCCTCTGGACAACACTGTGAGGTCAATGTTTTCTTTCATCCAGATGATAAAGTTTCATCATCTTTAACGATTTTATATACACAAAACCTAAGTCAAAATCAATCTTAATAAATACGAATAAAACTGTGTATGAAAATTTAGAAAAACCTATTTTTATCGAAAACCTTTTTTTTTTTCATTCAATTGTACACATTTTTTTATTCCAGCTTTTATTGAAATTACTTCAATTTATTGGGATCTTTCAAAAATATCTTCTTTTCATTTCAGTTGATTTTCAAAAAATCTGAATTCATTATTTATTTTAACGAATAAAAAATGGTGAAAAAAAACGATTCCAGCTTTTGTTCCAATTCTTCGAATAAATTCTTCCTGGTTAGTCAGTTCATTGTCTTTTTTTTTTTCCTTTAATGAAATTTGTGAAACAAATGATAACAATGAAAAAAAAAGTTCGTTGCCTTTACGTCGTGGCCAATATGAATAGTGATTTGAAAACGTTTGAAAAAAAATTGTATAAATTTGAAGTTGTCAATGTTGTCAAATGAATGTTCATTGCAACGGTTTTTCATTGATGCTCAAAAAGAAATGAATCATTTTTAATTCTTCCTGTGATTTTTGTTGTAGCTTGACGGGTATCCGAACTCGACCACAATAACTTTCCAATGTGTCAAAATACGAGTTTATCATACAGTGTAAAATGACCGTGAAATATTATACTTAAGACTAATTTATTTTTGTGAAAGTGGATAAGAGAAAAAAAAACAATAAAGAGGAAGGGAGAAAAAAAATGGCGACGAATCTGCCATGCGTGAAGCAAAGAACCGACACTTGGTTGGTAAACTACCGAGGATCAACGTCTTTTCCACACGTGTGTGCAAGACATATAACCGTCCGGCATACTTCCGGTTTTCTAACGTCAGGCACCCGTTGCCCTGTAATAACTAGGAAGTGAGTGTCCAACGCTCTCGACTCTTGGACTCGCTTTGTTCTTTCTTTCTCTCCAATAAATATTCACTGCAATTACAAACGATGTTTATTGCGTTTTATATTCATTCTTTTTAGAAGAAATAACAATGAATAAATATATTAACACAAGGACTTTATTTATTGTTTTTCTGTGCACTTGATAAATTTTCAATACATTGACAAAGCAAATCAATGAAATTCTTGACACTATGTTTTCATTATCAATTGTCTGCACTATTTATTGATCAATTTTATTTCTTTTTTTCCTTATTGAATGCAGTCTTGTCTCAAAATATTAGAAAGTTAAGATTTTCTTGACGCTGTATTTTGATTATCAATTTTTTGCACTATTTATTGATCAATTTGATTCTTTTTTTTTCATATTGAATGCAGTCGTGCCTAAAAGAATTATAAAACTATAATTTTTTGAACACTGTATTTTTATCATCAATTGTTTGCACTGTTTATAGATCAATTTTATTCTTTTTTCCCTATTAAATGCAGACGTATCTAAAGAAAGGATTAGAAAGTTATGATTTTTTTGACACTTTCATTTTGTCATCAACTTTTTGCGCTATTTATCGATCAATTTTGTTCTTTTCTCTCTTATTGAACAGAGTCGTGACTGAAAAAATTATAAAACTATGGTTCTCTTCTGCTACTTCAGAAGTTTGCCCGTTCAGCCATTTTCAATGGAACGCGGCCCATTCGAAAGCTAAGAAAATTTGTTACAAACAATTGAAAGTCGACATCTTTGAAGCAGTAGAGAAGTGAAAAATTTACGGAATGATTTCGCAAATTTTTGACAGATTTTTCCACTCAAATATGACCATATGGCGAAATGTATTTAGAGAAATAAAAAATGTTAAATTTTTAATTTCCGAGTTACTGCGAAACAAAGTAAAAGCTCTTACGTCTTTCACGTGGAAAAAGTTATTTCACAACCTTTTTCAAAATTTTATATGTTTGAAAATTCCTCAGAGACGAAAACAAGTTATATAAAAGTTGAAAAAAATCTGTCTGTGGGCGAGACTAATATTTTAATAAAAAGATGTTTTTCAATCAAATCATCTTTTAAATTTTCTTAATGGATATATCGAATGATAAGTCGATCTAGAAATCTTTGAGAAATAAAGTCAATATTGAAAAAGAAAAAGAAATAATTTGTTCAGATTCGCGTGACGCTTTTCTCCTTCACTAACAATCTTTTCTCGTCTCAATCTACAGGAATCCACTCCTCACACACAATATATGTATATATCGATGCGCAACTGTGAAGCTCAAGGCAATTATCGTAGCGAAACTTGAACGTTTGCCGCGGTATATATTCGCCTGGATTGAGTGTCGGCGTCAGATACGAGCGAGCGTTGGATCCCTTGGGAATTCTCAGGGACTCTAAGAGCCCGTTTACTATATCCCTCGAGCTAACTCCCTCCATCTCTTTCTCTCTTGGTCTCTCCTCTCTCTCTCTCTCTCTTAATTACAAACTCCTATTCTCCGCTATTCACCATTCCTCGCCTCTATTACTGTATATTGTACAAATACAAATACAGAGAGAGAGAGAGAGAGAGAGAGGAGGAGAGGGAAAGCGATGATAAAGAGTTTCTTAAAGCTTTCCGTATCGTCAGATTGTGTGGCAACTCTCCTTGCAATCGTGATTGTGCACCGCAGGAGCTTCAATCTATTCTGTCTCGTTGCTAGACTCTTTGCCAAAGAACGATTTTCAGTTTACGCCTCTATTCCTTAATATTTTATGACGATAATGTTCCATTGATGGAATCCAACGAATTTTCTTTTTTCTTTTTTTTTTTTTTTTTAATAAATATTATTCACTATCTCCCGGGAAATTGAAATTAGAAAAAGTTGTCAAATTGTTCAGATATCCCTTAAAAAGTCGTTTTTTTTTTCTTCCAAATCAACAAATGAATGCAGGGATTTCAATGATTCAAGAATTTCAAGAATATTTAGAGTCTCAGGCTTGTAACGATAAATTTATAGGTTCGATTAATTGACATGAATTCTGCTTACGAAATGAAACATATCTTTGAACTTTCGTTTCTCTTTTAAATATAGTCTGATTTTTTTTATGTGACTTTTGACTCAAACGATGTTTGATGACTGTGCTTCATTTTTATGCTCCATTATTCGAGTATTTCTTTTCGAAATATTCAAATATTGTTTTGGTATAATCAAATGTCAATTAACTCTTGAGCGATTTATTTCAAAGTGGCGGCTGTGCAGCGTTTTCGCGATGACGTCTCGATATTTTCTGGCTCCGCGATCGGACTAAGAGGTACCGTAATTTTTTAATCATAATGAGCCACAATAAATTTTCTTCGATTATATATAATAACTGTAGGATTTTTGCGATGCATTGATTTTTGGCCAAATGTGGCGCACTTCTAAAGTAGAAAGCGATAAATTTGCCTGAAAAATAGTCAGATAAGTGTTAATAACAAATGAACTATGCAATGAAAAGATAAAATTCTACCTACTTCCGTAGACAATGGATTATCGAAGATATATTCAAAATTTCAAGTCAATCGGTTAAAAATTATGAGTTAAGTTATGAGTCCGGCCAACTTAAAAAATGCACTTTTGAGATAAACTTCGAGTAGAGAAAATTTGTCCGAAAATTCTAGGGTGGCCCAAGATACAACTTGTGTGAAAATTCAATTAAACGTATCGCGAGAAGAAACTGCAAAACGTTGCATCCTCGCAAAAGTTTCGTACAGAAGTCGATCGCAGCCAGAGGTTCGAACTAAACTTTAGTAACGAGTCTGGCAAATGTACTCTAGTTCCAAGTATCGCGAATGTACATATTAAGTTTTTTTTTTCATCATTCGACAGACAATCTGCAGATATATTTATTCATATGTTTGTGCGTATACGAACGTGGAACGATGTGTACGTAGAGAGAAGTATATTAAACGTCTCCCACAATCAGTGAGTGTCAGAGTGAATCCACTGGGATTCCCAGGGTTAGCGAATCGTACCGGGATTGAACGCTTGGAAATGGAATAATATCCAATAATCTGGCACCATTGGAAAGAGGGGGAGAAAAGAGGGTGAGGGTGGATGGCCCGGTTGAGGTCTCCGGGATAAAAAGGGACGCGTTATCGGGACATCGCAGCGACCGTCGCACAAGCCATTTCTGACTCGCTTTCCGTCAACCAAAGTCAGTTTCTCTCCATCTCTCTCTCTCTCTTTCTCTCTCTCTCTCTCTCTCTCTTTCTCTCTCTCTCTCTCTCTCTCTCACGGTTCGTTCGTTTAAAGCCTGTACCGCCCAACGAAATTAATTATTGATTTCGGATACGGGCATTGAAAAGCCTCTCTCGTAATCGAAAGCGAACCGGCCCGTCACCTCCCCCCACCTCTCTTTTCAATCCACGTAAACCTTCCTCTTCGTACTCGTTGACACTCTCCCACCTCCAATATCTCATTCCATTTTTTTTGTTCCACCGAAGACCATTCAAAAACGACTGTCGCAGAGAATATTCTTTTTGTTCTTCATTTTTTACGGATTTCCACGTTAACAAAGCTCTGGAGCTCTGCTTTGTTTGTTTGGCAACGACATATATATGGAACTTCCGGGCACCAGTGATCCCAATTTTTGTTTCTTTGATCAGCAGCTTTTTTTGTGCGGTTTTCGAAGCAATTTTCAGCACGGTTGCTGTAGAAATATATTATATTTTGTCGTTCGAACGTGAATTCTTTTTTTTTTTTTTTTTTTGTACTTTGGTTTTTGCTAGTGTGCTGCAAAATTAGTAAAATTTGTAAATTTTGCTTTTGGTTTGTTTAATTGTGAGATTTCAGGATTTGCTTATGAATGCACGCATTTTTTGTGAATTTACGACATACTTTTCGACGTTTATTCTTTTTTCACTGAAATTTGAAGAAATGAAGAAGTTACAAGAACAAATTAAACCGCTACGAACAGTAATGCAGCAATTTGTGTTTCATTTTATTCAAATTTCTGAAAATTGGAATAAATATTCGAAAAATATTTCAACACCACTTCATCTTCACACGTGACAACATGACAATAAAAAAAAAAAAAAAAAACGAAAAACAATTGTGAGTCGAAATATTTAAAAAAATCGTAAAACAAGTTGTAACGAAATGCTGTGTTTCCAATTCGCATTTTTTTTGAGAAAAATGCGAATTGTGTGAATGTTAACTTATTCGAGTATTCTGTATAAGTATGAAGTTTAATGAGAAAAACAAAATTAATTGCAAATTAGAGAAAATTACATGGAATAACACAAGTTTGGAAAGATACCGTTAGAAAAATGGATGAGAAATGTGAGGAATCTTCGTTAAGCACTTTCCACCGAAGTCGAAGCCGTTATTGGCACCACCGGCACCGCAGAACTTCTGGAACCTTGACGCAAACTTTCTTCTCTCGAAGTCGGTATTTCTTCTATCAACTGTATGATATTGTTTGAAAAAAGAAGAAAATGAAAATGGTTAACGAGAAAATTGGAAGAAGTGAAAAATCACTAACTATCGTCGAATCCTCGAGGATTCTGTGAACCTGTAATGTGAATCCTCGAAATTCACATTGGGTCCTTGACTTACGAATATCGTGTTGTTAAAAAATTATCAAAAATTGGCGTATTAATTATTATCGTTATCATCGATTATTTTTAATTAGCAGCAATTGAACAAAGAAAATCGTCAAGCCTTTTTGTGAGGGAAGAAAATATATTTTGGGTCACACAGACCCACGTCTGGCGGTGGAATCGATTGGTACGACGTTGTCTGTGACGATCAAGAGTTAAGGACGCTTACACATACGTTTACAAATAATATTCGATTGATTTTTCAATTCATAGCAATTCGAAAAAATAAAACAACAAAAATTAAGGCAGCCAAATAGAAAATGTTTACAAAATACTCGAAATGCTGTAGTTTTTTTTTTCCAAAGTGGCGTAGAAGCTTATCAATTTTTCAGGGTTAGCGTAAGCGAATCGTTTTTTCGGAATATATGAAGAATTGACAAATTTTCCAAAACGTTTTCATACTTTATAACAATAGAAACAAAAACTTGTGACTTATTGACGAAAAATTCAAGAGATGAAACACATTTCTCATATTTTTGGTAAATTTCTGTTGTTCAAACAATTGTGTCAGTTATATTTCAGTAGTATTATTTTTCACGAAGCATTTTTTACAAATTCTCGGATGCCAGAATTTTTAAAGATTTTTATCGAGTCGTTAAGAGTCGAAATTCTTATCGAAAGAAATTTTTGACAGGAAACGTTGTGTCAAACAGTCTTAAATCTTGAAGATCACACGATTGTTGAACGGGAGAAAAGGATGGAACGTTCGAAAAAGGATCCAAACAAGATTTGTTCCGTTTGTGAATGTATTTCGCCGTTTTCCAAAAAAAAAATGAATAAAACAAAATAATCTGTGACTTGGAAATAAAGAAAAGTAACTTAAATAGAAGTGTCGATAATTAAGGATTCGATGAATCTGAAAGCTCAATAAATGGCTGGTTAAAGAAATGACAATCAAGGACGCAGATAGGATTTTTACTAGAAAATTTAAGTTTCGGGAACGAACTTAACAAAAGTTATTTTTAATGAAAAAAAAACAAAAGTCTTTTAAACTTTTTCCATGGTGAGTACATTGTACATGATTAATCCAGTAATTTGACGACACCCTTTTCTCCTTTTTCCGCTGATTTATTTGCAATAATTGTAATTAATTTTTATTTTTTCGTAAAAATTCATAAACGCGACTTGTTGGTCTGTTTTTGTATTTTAAGCAATATCTTTAATCACCTCCTGCAATTCTTCCTTTGTGAACATATGGAACAGAGCACCGGGGGTCATTGTCATCACCTCGATGTTTGTGTCGTTCAATTTTTCCTCCATTACTTGTTTCAGTATAGTGAGAGCGGCTTTTGTTGCTTCCTTCAGAGTCATCGACTGAAAAATTTGATCAAAACTTATATTGATAAACTCGTAGTTGACTCAAAATCGAGACTACAAATCCTCTCAAACAATCATTGAAATCAATTCGAATCATAAAGCTAACGAGCAATCTTCAGATTAATAAGAAAAAAACTAACACATAAAATAAAAATAAAAAAACTGTAATGTAAGGACAGCTGGGAAGAAAAAGTTCTGTGATTTTGATCTGATTTCCTGTGATTTTAATTTGAAGGATTAAGGAGGCTCGAACGTTTCTCATGCGTTCGATAAACTCATCCAAGTTTAATTGTTTCAAATTCGTATGAATCTTCTTAACAAGCATACTCAACCGTAAGACCTCATGTAAAGTTGCGATTTTAAACGCTGAATATCTCGATTATCAGACGGTGAAAGTTTCTCAAAAATTTTACACATTATAATACGACGCTCAAGAAGATTCACGCAAAATTTCAAAAAATACTTCGTATATTCTATCATATGATTATGGCGATGGAACCTCGTTAACCGTAAGCAATCAGCGCGTGAAAAAAACAAAAAAAATAACTTGATTATGAACAAGGATATTGATATTTCGAGCAAAACAAAATTTACATCTTATCCTCTGTTGAAAAAAAAAACAGCCTTTGAATATCTACTTTCTCGTAACATGACAAATCGCCTCAAATAGATCGAATAAGGTGAACAATTGAATATTGCACGAGAGAAATAACATTTATAAGGGTAATAGTGAAGAAAAAAAAGAAAAAATAGGAAAAATCATACTTTGTGATAGACTTCCTCCAACGATTGTTGAGCTCCCTCGCTACCAGAGCCGATGGCTTTGGCATCGAATTGTACAAAAGTACCAGAAGGATCCATGTGGAAAAGTTGAGGTCCTTTCTCGTCGATGCCAGCAAACAGAATGGCCACTCCGAAGGGTCTGGACATGGCACTGCCGTCGCCGTCGCTGTCGCCAAATTGTATAGCTAAGTTGGAAACGGCCTGTGTGGCTGATTCCACAGTCATTTTTTCATTGTAAATGAACCAATGGTTCTGACATTCCGCTCTCGCCCGATCAACCATCGTCCTCGAATCGGCCATCAAACCAGAAGACGCGCATCCAATGTGCTTGTCAACCTCAAATATTTTCTCCACAGTTGTCGGTTCCATTAGCGACGATGTTATTCTCTTTTCGGATGCCAATAAAACACCCTCCGACGTTGAAATTCCAATTACCGTTGAACCCAGTTTTATGGCTTCGATCGCATATTCTACCTGAAAGAGACGCCCTTCCGGAGAAAAGGTATTGACGCCTCTGTCGTATTCGGAACGAGTCAGAAACATCTGGAATTTTAAGTCAAAAAAGTTGTTACAAATAATTCACTTTTTCCCAAGATATTTCAATCCGTCGATCACAATCACGCTATCACAATTTCTCTCACACTTTTTTGCAAGATATAGAGAATTTTGACAGCTTTCGTGCGATAGCCACAGCATGTGGGAGAATCTCTCTTAATGCATATTTCGTAGATTCAATCGGGCATCTTATGACTCGAGCTTTTGGAGTATGCTTTTATTGTAAATTTTGAAAATACCATGTGCTTTTTATTTTTATTATTGTGTTCAAATTTATTCTCGTATTGGTGTACAGAATTAATTACTTTCGGGGAGCTAGAATATGAAGTTACTTGTAAAACGAAGAAAACAAAGAGAATACAAAAATTTGAGGTTAGAATGCTTCGGAGAGATTTTTGTGGCCAAAAACTTGGGAGAAATTACTTGGAGCGAATCGTAGACAATTCAAAATATTCTTTCCAAACAAAATTACCATACCGAATGATTTTATTTAACTTGGAAGTTGAGAAAACAATTTTGGAAGTCGGCATAACCAAGAATGACAAAGCAAAACATCGAAGCATCGTTTATAATAGTTCAGATATATTTTCATCATTTTGAGTATTGAAAGTGTACATTTTTTGATCAGAAGAGATTCTTACCTCGGTGGTTAATTTTTATTTCGTACAGTAATTAGAATTTCACTGTAAACGAAGCCGACTTGTCACACAATCGCCAGTCACGAAGATTATCAAGTTATTTCGAACCGGGTATAGAAATCTGGCTCTTCCAAGCCGCATTTCCGTCTTTCGCGATTCTCATTGGTGCTCACATCAGTTTCCATAGGGACGTCGTTTGTAATGAAGTGCATTATTTGATCGTAAGATGGCGCAACTTGGCAGTTTTGGAAATTTTCGCCTGCAATTTTTCGTAAAGAAGCAACTATTCAACTATTCTTCAAATATTTGAATATTTTGAAAAAATTTCAACGCAAAGCTTCTTAGTCCAGTCGGCCTACGTCCCAATTCGTTGAATTTCCTGTATTGTTATGTATTGTTGTATTTGTTGTGTTTGATTTTTTTTTTTAATACTTCGTAATAATATGACTACGTACGAGAGGTTATGTTCAACAATAACAGAAAACAATTGGAGCCTTTTGAATGAAATTTTAAAGCCAAAGGATTTTCCTCGGGACGCGAAAGGGTAACGAATATTCGATTAATTGCATGAAACCCATCAGAAAAGTCTTTCTATAAAATCCTTTTAATTCACAAGGAATTTCTTTACAGAAATTTGGTTGACAGAAAAATTTTGGCAAAAATTGCCGAAACGCTGACGATACCAAAATCAGATATTCCCAGTAACGTCAAAATTCTTATCCTCAAATGTTTCGTAAATTCTTGTGTAGTTGGGTATATTTACGAAGAATTTCCCAAAGACATTAAAAATGACGAACTATGGCACGACTGTTGTCATAAATCATATGCCTCGTTGTGTTCTACCGATGTTCCCGAAACATCAACAGAATCTTTTCCATACGATGGAATAGTTCAATGGACCGTTAATTATATTTTAACAAACGTAGATATTTTCGAGGACTCCAAAGATTCTCCCGAAATATTGAGATTGAGCGTTCAGTTCTTATGCAATTTATCATCGTTTGCCTGCGAGAATAAAAAGTTTCCAGCTCCGTTGAACGGCGATGAGTTCAAATCTGCAATAATGTAAGCATTTTTTTCGACATCTGATTGATCTATCTATACAATTTCATATTTTGCTATGTATTTCTCTATAAAACTCTCAGCCGATACAAATTTGTAACAGTGAATTATCGATAAAACGATTTGAATTTAAAAAAAAATTACTTGTAATAAAAATGAATAAAAGTAAAGAAATTTTTTTTCTTTTGTCAAACAGTATTTAGTTTCCACTTTATATAACGAGAGAATACATTGATTTGGATCGAGTTTAAAATTAAAATTGAATTCAAAATAGAAAAGTTAAATTTGTGAAATCTTTAAAGAAAATTTGAGTAAACTTTGAAAAAAATTAAAATTAAATAAAAATTCAAAAGTGTAAATTCTTGCAGAAAACTCGCTGCCTCGAAACTGATGCCAGTAAGTAGAGCAGCTTGTGCATTTTTGCACAATGCCCTGAAAAATTCAACAGAGAATTATTACAACGAGTCACAAATCCATAGGATGGTGGAAACTTTTACGGAGGCAGATAAATTAGGGATTCATTCGGCCGGAGAGAGTCTTGTGGTTTTATTGAAAAGGCCGCACTGGCTGAAAACAATTTATGAAGATTTAACTATCGAATCAAAACTCTACCTCTTGGAAATAATAAACCAGGATGCGAGGGAGTCTGTGTATTCGGAGAGCGAAAGCGATAAAAGCACAAATTTCTCTAGCGACCTTGTGCAGTTTTTGTCCCAGAGATTTAAGAGGAGAAGCGATTTGATACTAAAAACAGTAGATTCTTATTTAGAAGGTATGGAGCCAGCGGAAATACCTTCCTTGCTGGAAATAATAGGATTGATATCTTCCAAGGATTCCGAAGAGCGTCGTCTTCTCCAAAACGACAAAAGTCTCATGATTAATTGTATCTGTGAGTTTTTCTTCATTTTAACGAAGCAAAAAAAATAACTCTTTGCCCAAAGAAGCACTTGACGCATTGATTCTTTTCTACTTTTTTTATTCTTAGTTTTGTTGAAATCTTTACACATGGCTGGGAAAGAATCTGACAATCACTTCACGCCGCTACTAAAATTGAGCGATGTTGCTCCTTGCAATCAGAAAATTCATTCCGATCACGTAGACATACAAAATCATCCGGCTTTTGGATTCAAAGCTTCACTCGTTAGAGCCATTGGCAATTTGGTACATAAACACAAGGAAAATCAAAAACTGGTGAGTCGAAAAATTCACAAACTTTCCTAATATTTTTTTCTCTCTGTCCTGCAAGAAACTTTGATGCTACATAATTTGTGCAAATTTAATATTTTATCACGTATGAGAATCTGTAGAATCGGACATTGTTATCGTGATTTTTTAACTAACATTTTTTATGAGCAAACAATTTAAAAAAATATAGTCTTGCTGTCTGAAAAAGTAAAAACTAGCATCCTTACTTACCAATAACTGATAACGATTCGTCCCGTACGCTAGCGCCACCGCGAGGGTTCTGAGCATTTTTTCGTTCTACACCAGTGTCCTTATTCTTCTGTATTCAATTTTTTATTATTAACTAAGTGAACAGTTTTTTTTTTTTTTTTTTTTAACGGAGAAAAATAAACAAACTGAATGATGAATTAATCAAAGTATTATTTAAAAAATACGAAATTCCTGTTTCGAATGGGAATTTTGAAACAAAAAAATCGAAACAAGTATGAAATACTTGAATCGCAACATGAAAATGACATCGTCGATATAAGTGTTGTGAGATTTTGTTGTTTTTATATTCATAATAATTAAATGTAAGTACTTGATGATCCTGACGGGCAGAAAAAAAATTATTTTTTACTCTTTTTGCTAAAAATAATGATGTCTCGATGTTTGTTCAGAAATTAATATTTTTAAACTATTTTCAGATTCGCGAAACCGATGCTATTCCTCTTCTGTTGGATTGCTGTAATATAGATGCCAGAAATCCACGTATCCTTTTCGGTAGTTAAGTTATAATTTGTCAACAGAACCTTTTTTTTACAATCTCGATAGCCTTTGAAGAAAATAGAAGTCTTCAAAACATTTTCAATACATTTTATTTACGATTGTTGATTATACGTTTCTACTCCGGGTCAATTTGACCCAAGCATAAATCGATTTTCGAAGCGAAAATAAAGTTGCTAATAAAATATTAAAAAAAAAAATTAAAATGAAGTTTAAAAATTAAGTGCGAAATTTGTAATATAATTTTAATATTTAAAGCAGTAGTTTTAATGAGAAATAATTTCTACCTTAACGAATTCATTGAAAATCAGTGATAATGCAATGGGCGATATTCGCATTGAGACAAGTGTGCGAAGAGAGTCCAGAGAATCAAGAGATTATTCGTAATTGCAATAGAGTTGGTATAATCGACAACGAGATGATACAGGAGATGGGAATAAAGTTGCAGGAGACTGAGGATGGAAAGTCCATCGGGATTATTCCGTTGACTCGGAATAAATAATAATATTTTCAAGAAGAAAACATAAGTTTGTTATTTTCATTACGAAACTTTGTGTGTTCGTAAACCGCATCTCTGTAAAAAAGCGTGCAAAATACGTTGTTGCGAAATTATTCAAAGTATTACAGTCGCGTAATCAACGTTTTTTTTACTTCATTTTACGGATCGAGAATTTGTGATTTGTCACCAACACTTTGTTAATAATTTGAGAAGATCTATTGATTTACAAATTTTATCCATAAATCTTGGATAAATCGAATAAAAACATTTTGGAAATTTTTTTTTTTTCAACGCACCAGTTTTTCATCATTATTAATAATACATTAACAACGTTATCGATCGGGTGAGTAGTTGGAAAAAAAAAGAATTGAGTTGAAATGATGAATCGAAGATCCTATAGAATTTCTATTTTTTCACTGTAAATTATTTATCCTGATAATTTGAAGTTTGTCTATTTTTATGTTTATTTTCGACAAAAGTTTATTTTTCATTGCATTATTTTATCATTTATTTTTCATCCTCAATCTCAATATTTTTGCTTTTTTTTTCACTATTTATTTTCAATCATAAATTACGACCAGCACGAATAATAACGTTGAAATGTTTTTCCTGAGGAATTTCAAATTTTGTGTTTCAATGTTATTATGATTATAATTTTTTTAATTTGATTTTTCACGTTTGAAGCAATTATTTTTACATTGATTTTTGATAATTTTATTGTTGTTATTACAAGTGCCGAGTCGTTAAGTCGAAAACGATGTTTCGATTGCGTAATGAGACATTTAAACTGCAATTTACAAATGTCCAATGATTTACGATTCCAACTAGAGAGTGAGAGAAAAAGTACCGCGAGAGAGAGTTCGTTTAAACACCATTCGCTGCCGATCCTTGCCATTGCCGCAAATAATATATGCCTCAACATTCAATAATAAATATCCAAGATACAAATTCTTTACCATCGTAATGGATATATGATGACTTTTATACTTTTCCATACAGCTTCGAGATACTCCTTGAACGCCTTTTTCAAATAACCAAACTTTTTTCTCCCTCTCTGCTCTCACTCTCACAATCGTTAATTCTGGTTGAGCTACTTTACCCATTTATTTTTCCAATTTTCTAATCTTTATCTGATTTTCCGTTGGTAATCTTTATATCTTTATAAATGTTATTAGAGAAAAATTAGAGAAATATCATCCGCAAGTCTCTATGATTTTTCGAAATATTTTATTAGTCATTTTTTATTTTTCAATCGTTTAACATTTTTCGTTAATATTTCAATCCAGGTCTCGAGGAATTTTTCAAATATTTCATTAGTCATTTTTAAATCCCAATCTTCAATTCTGTTTATTCATTTGAGTCTAGAATTTTTGGAATATTTTCATTGAAATTCTACACATAGGGTTTCTTAAATTCTGAAAATTAGATAAATATTTATATGGAAAATATTCGTTCTGAGAAAATTGATTTTCTTGCATCTCGATTGAACAATTTATCGATAAGTTCGATCATCAACGAAATTATATCTTCTAAATCAAAGCCTGCGATCATTCATCCAACTTTTTATATATTTTCAACTATCGACGAGGGACACTCACCTTTACCTTAGTTTCTCACATGTGTGGGTTTTTTACGAAGTATAATAATACGTTTTCCCATGCGTAACTCATGCTACTAATCGATCGCGTCAATCAACGCTACCAACAACTTCGATATAAATACACTTAAATATTGTCTGAAGTCTCAAGCGCGGGGTCTTTATGATCTATGCTCGACCGAGCATGATATGTCTTTGCAAATTAAATTTTATGACCAATTGAGAAATACATTCTCATTTCGCGTGATGAGGAAACCTACCGTTCGACTAATATGTTATCGGTAAATTAAATACATTTTAATAAGACTCGACTTCGTTGTATTGCGCACCCTCACAAATTTTCCAATTTTTCAATTCAATCGTTAATTCAAAACGTTGTTTTTTTTTTTTTTTTTTTTTTTTTTTTTTTATTGAATTCATTGCATTTTTGATACATCGATTATAATTAAGTTTTTCCGACGATTTCCAAAGCGAATATCTCAACAAATTTGTGTCGATGCAAGAACTCTGTGAGGTTCGAAAAACCAATAGTCGAAGTTTATCCCATTACAAAAATAAAATACTCGAATTTTCTTAAATAAATTTTGTCTTGAATAATGGATTTAGGGCGTTTTAATAATTTTCTTCATTATATTATTATAAAAATAAATCACTTAAATATTCTGGACATATTCATATTTGAAGACGTATATAGATTCGCGTATTAATATAAAGGCAGAAAAAATGAGCCTACACGTCGGTACCTAATAAGTCATGGTGAGATCCCTTTAAAAATTATGCCGCGTGTTCTGCACGCTATATAGTCGACTTGAGACTCGGAACGCGTGCGCCTACGCTCGTTTCTTATACCCCACTATATATATATATATACATATATATTACACATATGTATACTTTTATTTTAGTTGTTCACTCAAAGCGCCGCTTGGTAATATATTTCCAATGGTACCGTATGCCTCGATCGCATATATCGACCAATACAGGCTTGCAAACCGAACCATTCAAATCCGTCCTCCCTTATGCCCTATTCACAACGAATCATAATCTCTATACTACTTATTTCCATCATGTATTTCAATACAAAACAAAATTTTTATCCGATTTTATCTTTATCGTTAACAATAATCACTCAATAAAATCATGAGAAAGTTGAAGCTCAAGTAAATGTGACACTTTCTTATCAATATTTCAAACTAATTATCGAATCGAATATATAAAATACATTTCCAGAATGATTTCCAAATAAATTGCAATCAAATCGGTGATGAGTCAATAAAATCTCGATACTTTCCATATATACGGCGTTTGAAAACAACGAAAAAAAAAGTGAAAATAAAATCGTAGAGTAAATGAAAAAAAGTCCAAAAAAATGTATTAAGAATCATTGATTTTTCGGCGTTCATTTTAATCTGATGTTATCTTCATCATTAACAATAATCACTCGATAAAATCATAAGAAAGTTAAAACTCAAGTAAATGTGATACTTCCTTATCAATATTTTGAACTAATAATTTAACGATCAAGAATCGAATATATAAAGTACATTTCCAGAATAATTTCCAAATAAATTGCATTTAATTTAATATTATATCATTTAATTGGCGATTTGATCATAAATACAAAAAACTATAAGAAGCAGGATCATAAGTCGTTGATTCGTTAATATAAGCAAGAGATAATTGCTTGAATAATGATCGAACTTTGTGTATGTTCCTTTATGGGAATCACGATCTCTAGAATCCTCGATGTTTTAAGCGAATAGTATATACATATATTCACTCAGAACGAATGCATCGAGCAATAAATAGAAAACATATTGGTACCAGTCCTTATTATTATATTGTAAAGAATACAGCGATTGCTGCAAGACGATTGCCTTTCTTCAATATCTCTCGCGAACTTTTATGGTGGTTTGCAGAGCAAGTGGCAAAAAAAATTCACTCAAAGCAACAGATTTTTTCTTCTTCCTTTGGTGTGACAAGTGATGAGACCTAATAAATAATCGATTTTAATAGCTTACTAATTACAAAGCAGGGCAGTTAATTGAGAAACACTTGAGTCGTTTTGATTTCTCTCTTTCGAGACTATTCCCTGAAGAAATTTGTAGGCGTATTTGTGGTTAAAGCTTTTGGGACGACATTTCTTGATCACTTATCGTTATAATTTGACGGATATTTGAGAAAAGAGAAAGAAATTAAATCGTGGAGCAAGATTTTCTTTGGAATAAAATCCGGGCGAAATTCTCTTTTCTCTCCCTCCCTCTCTCTGTTTCTGGTTCCCATCCGTTTAGGGACAGTGTACGAGGGCATTATCTTTACGACACACGCATACTTTCACATATATACGTTGACACACACACAAACAAAATATTCTCATCGGTGTTGCTCACAATTCACAAAGAAGGGCATGCGCCTGCGCCTAACTTTATTCCTCGCTTTTTGAATATGTGTATATATGCTTTTATGTATTTAATCTTTTGGTGTCTTTGTGTTTTAATAATGTGTATGTATGTTTGTATGAAATATTTTCGCTCGTATGTGGATGTGAAAAAACTGGAGGGAAATTTGTTATCACGAGAACGAAGCACAGTGGCTCTTACCTGTACCCAATTATCATACGTCGCTTATAATCTTTATATTTTTCATTTCTAGTACGTTCCAAAACGCTGCTTCTCGCACACAAGACAAAATTCTCTCCACATTATTACTGTGTTCGCACAATTTTCACGAATTATGTCAAATAAATCGACACACATTCTCATGTCCCATTTATTACGAACAGCCAACAATAATTTTTCATTATGGAAACACGATTATTCGTGAGAAAAAATTATCACAGTGTCTTAGAGTAACAAATACTTTTTTTTTTCCCCTTCATTTCGTGATTACAATTTAATTTCGATTTTTTTTTTTTGCAATTTAGAGAGAAACAAAAGGTTTTCAGAAATTCCATTTTTTCGAGTTTTACCCTGTGGAATTGAGTGGTTTGTGTCCGAACACAGTTATTTTGAGTGATATTTTTCAGTAATTAACTTTTTTCTGAGTAAAACTGCGCCGAAGTTGATTTGACATTTTTTCAATCCACTCATTTAGTCTAAATATTGTGAAATTTTTTTTTAAACGATTGCCCGACATCGAGTTCAAATGTTGACGTAAATTTGATCGAACTGCAGTGATACTTAATCAAAGTTCGTGTTTTGGTTTTCGAGTGTCATAATGACAAAGTGCATCGAAAAATGTGAGGATTTTGATACGAAATCATGACGGGAATCCGACGTCTTTTCCTTCGGTGAGTTTTTATGAAATCCTTACCATAAATTAATTTGAATTTTTTGATCGATTTAATTTGTCGATTCTGTAACTTTTTTTTGTTATTTTCCTTACGTTTTATTGAGCCTTCGATTTTGTAATAAAAAGCGAATCAATTTCCTTCCTCGACACATCGAGTCATTCTCATTGGAACTAATTTTCCAGTTTTAATTGAATATAATAAAACAATCTGCTTTCTCTAATTTGTCTTATTAGTTCATAATCTTAAAAATGTTAAAAGTTATGAAAGAACAAAAAAATCTGTAAAATTTCTACTTTTCCAAGATAAAACTTTGAATTTTTTTTTTCAATAAATGAATTACATACATTCTGAATTCATCAATAAAATTAAGTTCCGTGAATGAACAAACGGACCAATCATTTTGTTTTTTTTTTTCCATACAAACATATTTTAGAGCAGTGCAAATCGTTTTAATTTTTTTTTTACAGTGATAATAAATTATTTATAGAGAAACACATGTTTATTTGTTGAAGTTTTAGGAAGTCAACTTTTCATTGAGAAATCAGCTGCTGAGTACAATTTTTTTCTGTTTTTCCATCATGATTATAAAATTTATTTTGGGTAAGAGCGATAAATAAATGATGAATCATTAAAGAGCTTAGCTCGCATAGCCTGCGGTGATGATGTGACGACCACAAGACCCTCTCAAGCATCAGAACCAGAGACGTTTCACTCACAGGCAAGATCTGTTGAGCTCTCGGGGGGTTCAACACACACGTTTTCTGATTCCCTTTGATCGCCGTCGCGAATGCCCGTCATGCGGTGCAATTGCACGATGCATCCCACACTTTTGGTGTATTTACTACAAAAAAATAATCACAAAACTTGTCTAGCAAATTTCTTCATAATTTTTTTTTCTTCTGGGGCGATTTACACGTTGCATGAGATCATGTACGTCGTTGATTGGTGGTCACATTATCCTGGTGTGCGAAAGAATTTACCCGGAGACGAACAAATATTTTAATGCTCTCTGAAGATAGTAATAATTATTATAAATTGTTATAGGATTTCCTTCCCTCTTGAGAAGGAGTTTAAAGCTCCAAAAGAATGATTTGTTATTAATCATAATAACAATAAATATCATTCTTGGGCAACTACGTGGATCGCTTTTTATATATAGTTCTGTTTATAATTTATTAATTTTTTTTTTTTAAGTCTATTTTGTGATTCCGATAACATGTTGACGTGTAAAAATACGATATTAATTATATTTATTGTGTCAGTTCTCATAAATTTGAGTTTGGCATTCAAATTTATGGCAATTCCTAATAGTCATAATGGGATATATGGAGAGAGAAAAAAGAGATATTTCTCATAAATTAATAAGTAGGAAAAAATGAAGATATTGACAGCATTAGTTTCAATTAAATAAAATCCTGATAAATTAACATTCGAAGAATTCCATTGAGTGATATTATAACCATCTTAAAAAGGTGGTTCCAATTTCATTAAGTCCTTGTAGTCCGCCGTTCAAAGTAAATATACATATTTACTTTTTTTGCCAACCGAAATTTTTTCAATCGATCATTTTTACGAAAGCGATGATTATTCGTAAATTATGTCGATCGTCTATACATAAATACCGATTTATACGTTGATCTCGCACGCCAGGGGCTCTGCAAGGATAATCTTTTATCCTCCTCCCTCTCTCTCTCCCTCTGGACTAATCCTAATCAAAAAGATACGCCACGCCCACTTTATTCGTAAATTTATGCTGAGGTCAATTACGAGACTCGGCTATCCGTAGGCTCATTATAAAAAACTGGGACCACAGTGCGCGTTCGAGGTAACGTCCGTGTGTGGCTGAGACTTTGGTCATCTTTTTATCCCTTTTAACTTCTTGCTCACTCTATATATGGAAATATATATGTATATTATTTATTCATGTACAGGTTGTCCCAGATTGAATGGTCCGTACCGTTAACCGTCATTTTGAGACCAAATTTTGACTCATAAAGCCCATACGATTTTTTTATCAGATCCCTCCTGGGTGTGTTATTGATCATGACATAATCGATCATACTGTGAGAACGGTCAAAGTTAGAGCAAAAATGCACAGGACCAATATTGTAGAACATGAAAGTTCCTACAAAAAAGTTCCTGATTGATTTTTTGTAATTTCAGCAATTAAGGCTTGACAGCCAATCAAAAATGACTGTTAGAAAACTCGTTCTACGCGCAACCCTCGTGAGCCACTTTTTTTTGTTCGAAACTCAGGTTTAATCCATCAACGATAGAAAAACGATTTCTCAAGCTTTTTTGCAGGAAATTTTATCCTCTTTATCAATGGTTCCATGCATTTTTGCTGTATCTCAAATCATTTCGACGGTTTAGTCAACAAACCAACAAAAGAGTTCAGTATTTTTAATAATTTCCTTCTTACCAGTAGGGAGTCTAGTGAAACAATGTAAATAGACTTTTTGGATTGAAATTAGGTTCTGGAGAACAAGTTTACGACGCTGAACATCGATCGTGAGACGACCTGTATATTTCTATATGTATCGCTTTCTCTCTCTCTCTCTCTCTCTCTCTCTCTCTCTCTCTCTTTCTTTCCTTTTTGTTTATTCTTTTCATACATTTTTTATGGGTTTTTTTTTTTTTTTTTTTTTTTTTAATTTATGAAATACCCGTAGAGTGAAGATCTCTCGTTAACGAGGGAACCTACGATGGCCCTGGGCAATGTATAGAGTGAGAGAGAAACATGGGGAAGAAATAATTATCCTCGGCGACAACAGCTTCATTTCAGCACTCTTTTGGCCGAGGATGATTCTGAAGAGGCTCAGCATGACCAGAATTAATAATAGTTCGTGTATCTTTCTTACGAAAAATTGGCCAAGGTATCTTCGAAATGATTTCTTCTTCTTTCTCGAAGCGCGTGAGTCCAGAATTGTTATTGAAATTCCGATTGAGTTACGGAAGAAAATGAAAAAAAAATCACGTCCGTATTATCGTCGAGCGAGCGATTTCTTTCTCGATCTCTGAGCTCTCTTTTCTCACGTATATCAGAGCATTTCGAGAGCCTGAACCAACCGCACGATTTTTAATTTTCTCTTGCAGGGTGCGTGCACTTAAAAAAAATCACATAGCATTCCCGCGTGCTCGGCAATGAGAGCCGCGAGTGCGAGCAAGGCAGATTTCAGGCAAACGATCATTTCTTTTTTCTCTTCCTTTCATTTCACTTTTGGCCGTTTGGAGCTCAGAGTTCGTCTCGTTTCTCTTTCGTTTAGCTTCATTTCTTACCCTCTCTTTTTTTCTCCCGGGTGTGTAACAATGGCCGCCCTCTAATTATCGAAAGACCGCGGCACTTTAAGAGTGCCCTGAGCCCATCTTAGAAACTTTCTTTCTCTCTCTTTCATTTTGTTCGCATCTTTAAAATCGTTTTGCTGCACCATCTCTCTTTCGCTCTTCCTCTCCTTTCTCGAGTCTCTCTTTCGAGACGGTGAAGTGGAAGGTGCTGCGCTTCAGCTACTCATACTAACACACACCCCGGTAAGAAGTGAGAAAGAAATTTTAAGTGTATACAGGTGTATACCTATTGCAGTAGCCTTCCAAGAGGAGCTTCAACAAAAACAAAATCGGTTTTTAAACCTCTTGGTGAAAATTAGTTTTGTCTCTATAACCGAGCCAGCTCTTGAAAAATTCTTCGGATGAGCAGCAGGATCCTTTCGATACACCTGATCATACAATAGAACTCAGTCACCTATTTCCAATTGGCCTCACTCCAGGACTAAATAACGGTCTATCTTTTTCACCCTTCGAACAACCAATGTATAAGCTCTTCAATATAGTCTCTGTCATGTGATCTTCAAGCTTTTGTCGTTGGAGTGCAACGAAATTTCTCCTACTCTGTCACCCCTATGTTTTATTTCAATCATTACCAATTATTATTGTTTTATGTATTTTTTAGATTTTTTGTGTCTAGCAATATCTTGCATTAAGGTAGTTCTATCGTGACATCAATATCGAAAAATTGTTTTTCAGTTTTTCTCACGTACGAAATGGTTTGCGAGCACAAGTTGATAAAGCCAAATTGTTGTAAATGTATGCCAAGTTTTAGAAGGCTTCACCATGTAGGAGCCGAAATATTTATTGATAAAAATGTAACTTTTAACACGAGCTCTTGTGAGAGACTAACAAAAATGGGATTTTTACCAATAAATATCTGAACCTTCTAAAATTTATTACACACGTGCATATGACATTAAAGAAACCTTATACAAATTTTCAATAAAACCTTAAGCAAACGATGTAACGATAGAACTACCTTAAAAATAAAAAAACAAAACACGCACACACAAATGATGATTGTCACATTTGATGTTCCTCTATTCCTTTTTTATTTCGAGTTTAAAAAGATTTGAGCTATTTCGAATGATTGGATATAAATATTTGTTCTCTGCTTCCTAAATCTTTGACTTTTGTTGTAATAGAGCCATCAAACAAGTAATATTAGTGAATAAACACATCTTTTTCGTCTCTGAGTTTAACGGTAACGACGGGCGATCTCTCGGACGCGTATGATGAAAAAAAAAGGAAAGAAATTCAACCGACACACCACGGTTTATGGGTTTCCTACACGGAAACGCGAACCAAGACGTCGGCGCCTACATATCCTGTTTCCAGTCTCTGGACCCTTACGTGCAAGCATTGCACATATATCTCTATATCCATGTATATAACATATATTGGCTATATAGACATTTCTTTCCCTCCTGTCGTCTCGTTTATTTAACTCTATCTTTCATTCTTTCTTTTTTTATTGTTAGCCTTTCTCTCTTACTTCTTCGTCAAGCAGTCACTCATTGGCCAAGGGGCAAAGAACACGCGAAAATATCATGTGCTATCGTTGCACGCGTGGGTCGTTTGTTCGGCCATTTAATAGCAAGTAATACCAATCGACGGAATACTCGTATATATGTTTTGTAGGACCATGAATGGGTTGAAAATATTTTCTTCTCAAATGTGCTTTCATTTGTTTTTTTTCACTATTACTGCATTTTTTAAATTTCTTCATTTAATTTACAAGGACGATGAGATGATACGATTTTTCACCCCAACTGAACTTTATTTCAAGTTCAATTAAAATGAAAATAAAATAAAATCTTTCGTTTATAGTGTGATGGGGAAATTTTCACAGATTTACAAGTTGTTTCCAAGAAAAATATGAAAATAACATCAATCGATCAAAACTTATTGGTTGTAATATAATTAACACCCAATCGAATTCGCACAATTAATTATAATTAAATATAAATAAAAAAAACAACCGTATAATATTTAGTCGAAAATATCATTTTCTCATGCTTTCTTCCACCACAATTATTTTTAATTCCATGTTCCCTTTACCAGTTCGAATGATAATTGATTACCAATTAAGTTTTAGTTGAAATCGATGAAAAAAAAAAACTCGAAATATTGACCTAATGATGGAAAAGCAAGAGGCACTTAATTTTCCTTAAAATTACCAGACCGATAGCGTATAGGAACGTAATATATATAATAGAAAATCCGGGGGTGTAGTCGATTCATACCGGAAGAACGGGGCTCTCTCGCGAGATCTCTCTCAACTCGCCTTCGCGATCGTAAAGTATCGATTGCCAAGGGGGTCTTGGTGGTCCCTGGAGGAACGAGAAGGTGCGGGCCAGTTGTTTTTTAGGTATAG
>JACEOJ010005879.1:39279-60845 GCA_013761285.1 Campoletis sonorensis | reverse complement strand
TTATAATGAAACATTTTTGGTGGCAAAAAAACATTGTCTCAATTAATGATTAATTGCTCAAATATTATTATTTTTGTCGTTAATAAATATTGAACAATTAATAAAGATCCGGACCAGGTTTTTCAGTGCATAATTTTGTCAGAACTGTCACACGTCAGGGTGAAAATAAGTGGAATGTTTGTTTCTGCCATGAATTCCCCTGCCACCTAAGATTTTTAAACTTGAGCCTAAAAGATGAGCAAATATCGACCTCAACCCTCTTTCAACAGAACCAACGAATAAGCCATATTTTTGCTCCAGAAACCAGATATCGAAGATCAAACATTGACATAGATCAAGTTTCTGCACCAAAAATACAACTTGTCCCATAACTTGTTGACAACTAGGTCGAAAATAAATACTTCTGTGTTTGGGATTAAGGCAGAAAGAAAAACGCTCTTAACGTTTACAGAAATCACAAATGTCACTTTTTTCAAATATCAGTAATAAATGAAAACTGTCAATGTAACGAATTTGTTCAATGAAATATAAATACTTCAAGGAGTAAATAATTAATTGACATAAATATGTCTTAACTCTTATTATTATTATCATCTCGACTTAATAATTAACTGTGTTATTATTATTATGATTATTATTCTCTTAACTCTGTATTCGAATATTTCTCAATTTTTGTAACGTACGGTTTCACATAGAACGACCCATAAGTAGCCTATAAATACGTACTTTATGGTTGAACAAGTCCTCAGGCTCAAGGGTAAAACATCTTTTATCTTTTGTCGTAATATAGCGACGATTTGTTACTTCGCAGACAACAAAATCTTGTCTCTACCTCTTCGCTGGTTTTGTATAATTTCTGAACAAGAGAAAAACAGAGTAGTTTTCTGTGGGAAAAAAAAAACAGCCACAAAGGGAAAATTGAAAGACATTTTTCGAATTCGACAGAAAAAACCTGCTCGAATTCCTACATCCTTCCTGTCCAGGTTGCACCCGAGATTCTCAACATCCCTCAAGAAACTTTCACTCTACCTTTTGACGTTCCTTTTTCTCTTTCTATATCGCTCTCTCGCTCTCTCTCTCCATTCATTTCTTAGCTCATTCTTCGTATAATTCGATAATCGAGAAAATCATTGAATAGGAATTCCCATGCTATTAGTCGTCGAGAAATTTCAAGAAATACCATGGAATTATCAGCATCTGTTTAATATTGCGTGGATTTCCGTTTGCTCCGAGCATGGGGCGTGCATCTGAGAAAAGCTTTCATTACTCGCATCTCTTATTTAAAAATACATATATCTACTTAGTATATATATACATAATTATGAATATAGAAGTAATGAGAAACGTGGATAAATCCTGGCAGGAAATATACGAGATTTCAGTCCAATCGACGATAAATAACGGTACAGTGTGACACTAATTCCAATTAGCTCGGGAGGCTTTGCCGGCCTATAATTATAATATCACTGGACATCTTTCCCGTTTATTACTTAATAAATACACAAATGTGAATCATAGAAAAATGGATACATAAAAAATTTAATTTAAGAATTGGATTAAGTTGAGTTACTTGAAAAATAATAGGAACCCGGTTAATTTAAATGCCTCTTTGAAACAAAGTTCAAAAAGATTTGTTGCGATTCCAGAAGCGCGCAACAAAATACTCGTTAACTCGATAACATTTACCTACCGCGATGTGCGCCTCTGTATGTAGAAAGTAGACTGCAACGTAAAACATCCGAATAAAATATGTGGTTAGATAAATTCGTTTGAAAAAATAATGTACACATTAATTGGACCATAAGTTGAGAATAGTGACAGATCGAACGAGCATCTTGACTTTCTGTGGTAGTGGTACAACGTAATAATTTTGTTCTGTCTTCATATAGGTCTTGAAACTGCAATGGAATGCACTGCAATGTACTTAAATTAACGTTTAAATTATTACCTCTGTTCCAGTGTAACGAAGACATACCAGTAAATATGAACCTTTTGTAAAGATTCTAAAAGTGATACTCTGACGAAGGAAATACAAAGCCAAGAATCAGTTTTTTTTTTCTTTAAGAACTTTTCTATTTTCACCAACTATAAAAGGCGTAATCCTAACCATTTTTGGATTTGGAATCACGTGGGTTAAGTCGTTTCGTTTCTCAACATCCGACGTCCGTTTTTTAAAACGTGGATACGTTTTTTATTAATGCGTTATAATGATGAATGCGAGAAAAACAAAACAAACGTGTAGTAAACTATTTGAGTCATAGTGGGACTTACGTTGTGCCACCTGTTTTTGTTTTTTTTTAACTTTTTGACTATCAAACCAATGTTACAACAACAAATATCGGATTATGTGGTTCTCTATTAGCTCAGGGACGTTTATAAATGTCTAAAAAAGTTTTAACCGTCACTTTTATTAACAAATAGTCGAATTTCGTACTTTTTCATGAAAAACTTTTTTCGTGAAGTGGTTTTTGTTTTAAAAGTAACATCACTATGAAATTTTTGTATATTTCGAGTTCAGATTCGTAATCAGCGATGTTAAAACACTCCGCGTACCAAATTTCAAGTCGATTGCAGGTAAAAAAAAATATACCCGAGTAAAAAGGTGTAATTGTTGCATCAAAAGATATAAATTATGACAACTGTCAACAATTGACAACTGGTATACCCACACACTGCTCAGAGTTCTTTGTCGCAAAATGGTTCCCCCTGACAATGAAGGGCCATTTAACCAGCGGGGAGCCATATTATCACCTTTTCATATACATATATACATAGATATAGGTACGCATAAATTAACAATTAAGCAAAAAATACGATCTGCAATAAAAGTAACAGTAAATATCAAAGGAACATTGTACCGTTTTACTGCATTTTACCACACACGCGAGGTTTGGTCCAGCAATGGAGATTTAACAATCGAAAAAAAAAATTTGAATACTTCGTAGCCCTGAGTCTTCGGTCAAAAAATGACCATTGAGTTAATCGAATTACCATGGAAATTAAGCAACGTACTGACATTCTGAAAAGAAATTTCGCCTCTACTTGAGCCTATTCCCAAATCATTGTATGCGTCAACAAAAATCATTATTTTTTTTCTAATCAATTTCCCACACTAACGAGTCTCTGTCTTAATTAACTTTATCAGAGTTTTCTGTCCATAGAATTTCGTTTTGACGAATGAGAAAAAGGAAAAACTCTAAACAAAAGTATATAATTTATATTTGCCTCGGAGTTACTGTTTGAAAATTTTTTGCATCAGTTTTCACGGCGAATGAACAGTGAATATTGAAACTGTGATGGAACGTCGTTGCCGGTATAATTTCCCTCAATTTTCCTAAGTTCATAAGTGCCTACCTACGGATACATATATTATCGTTTAAAATATATGTAGAAGCGATACACGAAGAGTCGTGTATAAAGTGAGGCAGGATAGCAAAAGTAGCATTGGACGAGCACACACGGCGTCAATACAGGAAATATATAATATATTCAATAAACGTACCGTAAATACAGGTATTAGACGAATGACGAAGCCGATAGGGTGTGTAATAAACTTGGCGATCTCTCAAGATCTCGTTCGGGTCAGTTCAGACCTCGAGGGCCTTTATTTTCCTCGTATGTTTGAGATCTGTTTTCTGCCACGAAGTCCCAAGATTCACACACAGAAATATATGTACATATGTATTTATAAGTATATAAATAAGAAGTTTGTATGCTTCAGACGCGATCTTTGGGGTTGAGAACTTGGCTCGCTCAACCCACGTGAGTATCGAACCACTTAGCCACTTCAGAGAGAGGGAGAGAGAGAGAGAAGCAGAAAGAGAGGGGAAGAAAGAACGTTCTTTAATCCTTATCTATGCATATCGGTCGCATATATGCATTGCAAAGTTGGACGTTGAATTCGAGAATATTGGCGAAGTGAGATCACCAAAAAGACTTCTTTCGAACCCTCTTCTTTCTCCTTCTGCTGAGTGTCGCCGCTTTATTTGTCATTTTATTTCTCTTTCATGTTCTTTTTGTCTCTTCTCTCTTTTTTTTAAATACTCTTCTGACTTCTTTTTCGATTTATCTCATAAAAAACTTGCCCGAAACCTAACCGAAAGATTTCGAGGAAGCCAAAACTCTCTTTGGTACTCGTCTTTTCGATTCTTTCCTATCGACTCGGACCTTCTCTAGCTCAAAAAACTCCTTCGCATGTGCACCAAAATCTTTCTCAACTTTTTACATCTTCTCTTTCCGATCGCTCAACTGGATTATCATCTGGGTCTCGTTCTAGAAACCAAATATCCGATTGTGCGAATGAGATTTTTTTTATACAGACACACGTATTATCGTTTGGGCACCAATATATTTGGGAGCCGTGATTAAAGGTAGACCACCGTAGAAAAAGCAATCTCGAAAGTGCTTGTCAGCACACTCGGCAAACATCTTTCCTTACCTTTTTTCCTATCGCTTAGCAGGTACTTTTTTTTAAGGTTTGTAGTCCTTTTTTGTATTGTATCTTATGGTTGTTTATTGTTCAAATGATATGGTAAGGTGGTTCCCTCGTCAAAACGATTCTCAACAGATATTTTTTTTTTTTTAAATCAAAAGGACCATTCGCAGAACATTATCATGGAACTACGTGCAAAATTTCAAAAGGATTCACCGTTTCGTATTTGAAACATTAGCCATCAAAGATTACACAATTTTACACGCATTTCTCGTGAGGAGCCGTAGGAAAATTAACTTTTTATGGAACAACTGGAAGAATTTTGTACAGATAAAAAGAGATCGAAATTCGCTTTTAGAGAGAAACATGTGACGAAGTTTCTCTAAAGAAATTAGGAATTTTGAACGATTAGTTTCAAAGATACGGCGCCATAAAGTATAAGCTTGAATTCTATGCTTTCCTTTAAAATGAACTTCAAAATTTTGTTAAATTTCACTCGAGAATCCACTTCTGATAATGACTGTAGGGTTCCATCTTAACGACTAGCATGTTAAAATAGAATACATTTGAATCGTTAGAGTAATCAGCAATTTTCATGTAACTTTTGACGTTTCTTAATTGCTGTTATTCGATATAAGAGACGAATAAAATGATTATATTGTGAAATATTCCATTAAAATCGATTCCGAACACTTTATCAAGAAAAATTGGGCCTGATTTTTCTTTCAGCCTGGAAAGGTTAAAACTCCCATCCCAATTTGTGAATATTGTGATTCTAATATGTAACAATCAATTTTTTTTCGTCCAACGCGTATTGAACACAGTTTGGTCGGAGTTTGATTAATTTAATAATTAGCTCATTGAAGTTGACGTATGTGTTATCTTAAGACTAAGTAAATCAAAAGTGAATACAAATACTGCTGAAGAAAAAGGCGAAACAAAATACCGCATAGATTTATATTGTCTGGGCCTATCCCAAGGAGTACGTGAATTGTGTTAAAACGCTAGCTGCCTCGGAGAGTTCGGTGTTGGCTATTTTTTTTCGATTAGTCACGCGTCGCGGAGTGTGTGGTGTACGCGCTGGTTAAACCCATTCGCCACACGCCGTCAAAACGAGAGAACCTTATTCTCTCATATCGTGGCTGGTTTTTTAAAGGAGCTTTGGTGAGATATATTGGTGGTTGCGCGGTCACTTCGCGCCAATCATAAAGGACTAAACGAGACGAGACTGGGTCTGTATAAAAAGCAATGGAAATCTATCGACTCCTTGAAATTCTAGAGAAAAAGTTTCGAATCTTCGTTGAATGTTCATTCGATGCGCCCTTTTGATTTTCAACCATTCATAGAATTGAAAAAAGGTGTCAGGTAAGATCTGACATTCGATAAACGAAAAAATTGGGACCTCCCTGCGTTTTAGTTTAGAGGGATCATGGAAAAAGAGGTCGATTTTATGCCTCGGTTCATTCTCAGCAAACGAATAAAAGCAGAAGTTTAAAAAAAAAAGAGAGATCCCTTCGGAACACCCTGATGTGGACACACCTGAGTGTTTCAATGAATGACACTCTTTTGAAATCCTGAAAATTGGAGCCCTTCCGGCCCAGTGAATGCTTTATTTGCATTGACCACCAAGGAATCACATTTTTCCTGAATTACTTCATTTCGAGAAAAAAAAAACTTGGATTTTTTCCCACTCCCTCCCACCAACACCATCCTTCCATTCGGTTTTCAAGACAAAAACTTTCAGGTTTTTGGAAGGAACAAAAAGTTCCTTTGGAAGCGAAAAGCTTATTTTTTCAAGGGATTTTAAACTGAAACAGTTCGATTCGAAGATAGTGAGGATTGAGAAGAGTTTATGTACAAAAATAACCAATTTTTTTAGTCAAAAATATAAATGAGTTTTTCTCAGTTAGCAAACTTAAAACTTAAAAAAAGCAAATTTTTCATGATTTTGTCCCATTTAACGAGCAGGGGCATCGATATCTCTGGAAATAAATTACGTGAGAATAATGAAGTCGAATCGCAAAAACAAAAAAAAAACAGTCAGAAAAAATGCATCAGATTGAGATCAATAAAGCGGATAAGGAAGAGTGCAAAGAGTGTTTTAGCTTATAAGGTAAATTGCACATTAGCCGTTAGTGCGAGCTAGTGAAAAAGAAGAACAAGAGAGAAAGAATATCGAAGGAAAAAAGCCTCATCGTCGCCACGCAAGAGAGTTTCATCATCATTGGATCGCTAAACGATCCGTTCAATCTGCCACTGGAGTCATGAATCATCCCCTTATCTAGCAAGAAGATGCACGACTACCGATCCCGGCCTCTTGATATCGCGAAGAGGAGCTTCTCAGCAACGGCAAGCCACGCGGCAGCTGAGAGAACGACTCTTGACGTGCGAACGAAACCGCTGCAATATATAAGTAGACATAGAATATACTGAAAGAAAAGAGAGAGCGAGAAAAAGAGAGAGAGAAATGGAGAAAAAAAGAGGACATCTGGTTTGGCAATCCAATTAATTACGTCTTAAGATGAACAAATAAACATATGAACTACACATTATGATTTCTGCTTCGAAATAATGATAGTTGAAAGATTATCACGACAATAAAGTGATGAGATTTTTCGACGAGCTACATGGGTATTCGGTAAATTTTTTTCTATTATTTTTTCGTCCCAATTTTCCACAAGCCCAGCTTATAACTTCAACCCCATTTTTTTATTTTTTTATTTTTCTAGCGATGGGTACGCGGTCGATAAGTGGCTCCGGCGATCACACAAATTAAGCAGCATCGACTTCGGTCACTACTTGGTTGGGTGACCGCTTAGCCATGTACCGGCTGGCGTATTAATCGCTGAGCGGGAGGCAGTTTTCGCTGAGTTTCTGATGGTGTTAACCAACTAAAACTCAGTGAAAACACAGCCGCCTGTATCGGCCAAGGTTATACAGTAGTGCTGCATTAGGAAAAGAGTGGCTGTGGGCAATACTCTGGAGGGGGGGGGGGGGGGGGAACTCAATGAACTAAGAAACTTATGAACAGTGGAGTGAGGATAAAATGAAGGGAAGGTATCGTAAAAACCCGCAAGGGTGTAAGCAGGAATAATAATACTCTATGGTTGTGAGACCCCCAAGAGTGTTGCTCACGTCATTCCTGGTAAATTGCTCTTCGGGTCACGCACTCACTGGTTAAATGAAAATCGAAAACATTTTATTGAGCATTTAAATTTTGCAAGGAAACCAAACAAAATTCATTGATTGATGAGCTTGAGATAAAAAAAATTGATTGGATTTTCATTCTTTCTTCCTCTTCTATATATATGATTACTATGGTAGATTCCCGAATTTACCTATTTCAGTGTGCAGAAAATAAGTATAGAAGTTGTTCTGTGGAGACGAGAGCGATTTAATATAAGTACGAGAGGCGAGAACGCTGTAATTATACAAGGATCGTATACCGTTGGACTACTGGTTACGTTAGTTTCTTTGCCGATTTTTTATATTCACATATATATCTATATACATAGATAAACATACCACAATCATACGTTTATGTATATATGAGTTGAGAAGTAAAATTGGCCTCTTGATGAATGTTACCCGCAAGAGGAATCGACTTCTGGGCGTTCGCGAGCACGATGAGAAATCTTTAGCGCCCTCGGGATCCCAAAACCTCGCCCATTAACGCCCGTGCATGCTGTTTAAAATCCTCATACACACATATAAAAATAAAGAGTTTGTACAATCTTTGGCAAAAGTCTTGAGCATACGCCGAAAACGTACGGACGCTGAAGCATAGTAGCAGTCTCGTCTCAGTGACGTTTAATTTGTTAACTCTTACAATTAGATTAATTTCTGGAATCTTGGATGTAAATTGAACTTTTCGACTCCTTTCTCTAAAAACGCGAGTAAAACTGAGCAATTTCTGATTGTCAATATCTCGAAAACGGAACGGTGAATCCTTTTAAAATTTCGTACGTCTTTCGTAATAATGCACTGTTTTTTTTTTTTAAGGTCCAAACGGAAGTTCAGATATTGATTGGTAAAAATCCCAATTTTCGCTAGTCTTTCATAAGAGCTCGTGTTAAAAGTTACATTTTCATCAATAAATATTTCAGCTCCTACATGGTGAAACCTTCTAAAACTTTGCTTACATTTTTATGCAACCTCGAACGAAGCTACATTATTTACTTTTTCAAAAAAATCTGAAGGAAAAAATGTTCGCAATTTTTGTAATTATACAACAAGTACATATTACCTTGAATCACCTCGAATTTGGAGTATATCGTTCCCTAGTCAATCTACAACAACTTTTCTTTATTAACTTATGCCCGCAAACCTTTTTGTATGTGAGGAGAACTGAAAAACAATTTTTCGATATGAATTTCACCATAGAACTAACTTAAATTTTAGTAAAAATCTCGAGACAGACTTTTTGGCGAGACTACTGCATCAACAAAATGAATATTGAAAATCTATTCACAGCAAACGCATATCAACAAGAATTGCTATGTGATGAGCACAAAGAGACCTAAGCAAATAAATAATAAAAAACAATGGCTCAAAATGAAACTACCTCTATTACAACATTTTATGACCTTCCATGAAATCGATTATTGTCTCGTGTCTTCATTGGTAAAATTGGAAAGTAGATTTGAAAAGAGTTAGAAACGTTTCTAAGAAAGACATTAGACGAATGAGTAAAATGACAAGAGTTAACAATACTTTTGACCTGGTCTGTATATAAATAGATAACTTGGGATGCGCGTGTTCATTTTTAGCTGAAGCTTAAGAGGAATCGACATGCCATATAAGAGCGAAAGTCGAAATGTTGCACGCACGCAAGCACGCGAGGATATATTTTCGACGGTGCCAATAATAATCAAATTTCGCTCATCTCATTATTATCCTGCGCTGTGTTTTTCGTTGCTAATTTTATTCCAATCTATAGATTTCCATTTTTATTGACACTAACTTAAATTAAACACACATTCCAATTATTCGAATTCTCAATATTTTATCATCCTTTATAGATTTGTGAATAAGCATTGATCCATGAAAATTTTATAAATTACAAAAAAAAGATAAATTACAGAATTAAGTTAATTAAATAAGATTAAAGATTGAAGGACCACTAATTCATTTTTAATCTCCGGTATATTGGCAATCGATATCCTATTCCGCATGATCCTTATGGATTTTTTCAGCGAATAAAATCCGAAAGAAATAACTCACGTACCGGTTGATATGTCTGTACATATATACATATTATTTCGTATCAAAACGAGACCGGTTAGGATTATCATTGATTTACAGTTAAAATCTGCCCGGGAGTTATTTATGTCCTGCGAGAATCCTGCAGCAGCAGGAGACATTTGAATATTATAAATATCTATATACGCCCGAGTATTGAAAAAAAAAAAAAAAAAAAAAAAAAAAAAACCATTCACATAAGCATATATATCCGAAGATATTGGCTGTTACATCGGCAGCACGATATCATCGACGTGTCGCGAGACAGTAAAGCGCTGTTCAAAAGTAGGAGAAGAAAAGGTTTCATTTCTCGGATCCGTAGCGTGTAATCCGCGTGACATACAGACGTCAGGATTATCCGAAGGATTTGTGTCGTACGCGCGTGTTACTGTCGTAGGAAAAAAAAAACTTTTTGAATTATAAGCGTCGCGTAAAAAGAAGAAAAAAGACGAAAAAAATCCTTCTTCATTCGCGGTGACACATAAGATCATCTTTTTTTCTTTTTCTCTATCTTAACAGAGTCAGCTGGGACCAGATCTCTGAGAGTCAAGATGACGATCTTGCAGTCCTGCTATAAGAGATTAAGAAACTCGATAAAACCGCCGATCCATAACCCCGACGTCCATTTTTATTATTTATTTTTCATACTCCAACGAATTTGTCCAAGAGTTTCTTTGCTCGTCTTATTTTTCACTGTTACTATTTAAAAAATATAACTCGACAAATATAAGACTCAACTGCAAAATTGTGTTTATTCGCTTTGCACGCGAAAACCACTGAACCAATTTTGATAAATGTTTCACAGGAATGTAGCCCATGAATAAGAATAGATTGTAGGCCGTTTTACAAGCCGATAAATTATTCATTCAGGGATAATTCCAAAATGAAGAAAATGAGCGGTGGCTGGGGTCCGAGCTTCGGATGGAAAAAAAGTTACAGTAACTTACGAAAATTTGTTCAAATTTTGTAGATTTCAAGTATTTTGTCATTACTCATCTCTATATATATATATATATATATATATATATATATGAGAGAGAACTGCAAAATTTCGAGAAAAAAAAAGCTGCTAGCGTACTCCTTAGCGCCTCTAGTAGGTGCGTTGCGGCCGAAGCCCGCTGGTTAGTTATGAAAAAAGGAAGAAAAATAACAAGATTTGAGGAAAACACGAAAAGCGTGAAGACAAAAATGTTTTTGAGAAAACAATAAAATAGGTAGTTGAAAACATGCACAACGAAAGTGGCGGGTAAAACATTATATAACAGCAGGCGAAAATACACTTTATTTTCTATTCCCGGACTCGTTGACCTGTGGTAAACCGCAACCGGGTTCGAAAGGGTATTAATCCAAAACCCGTGACGACGTCGATGAATGGATTTTACTGCGAAGCTGTCTGGTTTATGTCTGTTATATGGCACCTAGAGGTTTTCAGGAAGGATTCAAGGAACGAAAAAAAAAAAACATTTCTTTATATATTTACGGATGGGCCACGTCCAGCGGGATGGTCGAATCGTTAAATCACTGAGTGTGTAGGTAAGCTATTAGCGAGGGAGCATTAACGGAGAAAAAATTATATAGCGATAAACATATATAACGGAGGATAGGCAAGAAGTACATCGTCCAGAAAGGACATGATGAATCCTGGTGTATTGCCTTGAATCGAGACCACAACCGAGGCCACCGCATTTGAGAGCAACAACAAAAAAAAGGTTATTTGAAAACAATCAAGAGAAGAAAAAGGTATTCATCAGGTAGTTCAGGGCGAGAATGAGGGGGAAACACAAAAAGAACTAGGAATATGGGCGTCGACCATTGCATGGCGCCCACATTTCTTTCCTATTCGAGAAATAATATGCGCCTAGAGAATATTTACGGTAGATGTAAATATACATGTATATAAATCCATATGTATTCATGTATCTGTTCAAAGTGAGAGGCGAGACAGTCTGGTGTCTGCGAACAGTAGCTTATCACGAACGTATTATGTAAATCGACGTACAACAGCACGATGTTATATTCAGACCGATAATTTTCATCAATTCGTCAATTTTTCACGCGCAATCTCGTGAGAATGCTATTGTGTCGTGTATAATTTCGCCTTTGAGTCATAAATAGTTATGCCTATAACCAATTCTTATTAGAATTTGTATATTAAAAAAATCAATAATAATAAATGACGTATTTAGTGACATCGGTTTTTTCCGTATGCGTCAGTTAATTGCTTAACGAGGTTCGATCGCCATAATCATAATAGTATATCCAAAGCATAAAGGCAAAATGATAAAATACAATATTTCCAAGATAATATTTTTTGAAATTTTGCGCGAATCTTCTTGAGCATTGTACTTTAATGTGTACAAAATTTGAGAAGGTTTCACCATCTGGTAATCGAGATATTCAGTGTTCAAAATCGCAACTTTAACATGAGTCAAACTTCCTCAAATTTTACCCACAGTTGAGCATGATTGTCAAGAAGATTCATACGAATTTGAAACAATTAAACTTGGATGAGTTTATCGAACGCATGAGAGACGATCGGCAAGCCTTTCAAAACTGTTGCCCAAGCTCTGTTATTTGTTCTTCTGTAATTGCAGAGAAAAAAAAAGTCTTCCGAAAAAAAATTCCGAGTTATTTCATGAAATGTGATTTTTTCTACGGCTCCCCATATAGAAACGCATGTAAAACTATGCAATGTTTGATTACGAATATCTCGAAGAAGGTTCCCTGAATCCTTTTGAAACTTGGCACGTAGTTTTATATATATATACGTGCCTTGAATGTGTCTTTAAAATTTTGGAAAATTGTGTAGATAAACGCTTTGCCGAGACTAATACGCGTTTATGGCAGCCCCGCGTAATGCATTAATACCCAAATCATCGAATTCATCGCATCCCGAGACAGTAATAAAAACAAAAATAGTGTTTAAAAGGGATGGAGAGGAAAAAAAATTCGAAAATTTGTTGCGTCAAGCCTACGCATTTAGTATTTTAGTTTCACGTATAATAGTCGGTATAACACGGTACGTAGGGCATAAGCTCGGGACTTAAGGCCACTTGCTGCCTGCAAATGACTCGGCTATTAGATCTCCATATATTTATATATATATATATGTATATATATATATTCGTGGATGCTGGATAATGTTATACATTATGGGCTAATGCCAAGGTGCGTACCGCTTCCGATCACATGCATAAATCCCTTGTTCTAACTTGCTTACGAACTCTCTTTTGAATAACATGCTTGCTTATCTGCATAAAGTGTGTCCCAAAAACGGTGGAAACGGTGGAAAGTGTTCACGGTACAAAAATTACGTAGAAATTTATATTTATATTAATGGCAATTATTGTTTATAGTTTTATTGTATTTTCTTAATCATTTTTCCGATTAGATATTGTGTAAGAAAAAAAATTACTCGATTCTGAAGCCAGAAGTCGTTATTTTTCTCAATTAATTTTATTGAAAATCTGAATCGTCTATTAAATACAAAATAAATCAGTATCTCCTTTGAGTAAATTTATATTTGTAAGGTACAATTTGAACTTTCTTTGCTCCAGAAGTATTATGAATTGAGGAAATATCATTTATTAATATTTTTATTCTTCGAGGCATTGAAAGAATGAGCAGCAAAAATATTTTTATTTCGATGGAAAAATCAGAGTAACTTTAAAGACACTCTGTATATACAAAGAAGTATATAAACGACGTAGCTTTTTTGTATACACAAAGGCTCGCAGTGCATTCCGATGCCTTCACTCACCTGTATAATTATCATTTGGTATTTTATCGCGGTCGATCATCTAAATTGGAAGCGATAAAATTTGTAGTATAGCAAAATACTACGAGGCCAGAGAGATGCTCGTTCTTTCTTTTACTCGCTCGAACGTCAGAGTGAGTTTGGTTCCATTTTTCTCGTCGATTCTATGAAATAAAAAAGCTACAAAATAGAAAAGAGAGGAAAAATGGTTAAAGGATCTGTTGGTAAGTCTTGAGACTTGGCAGATAAGAAACGATGGGGTATTAGCGTTGATAATTACGTCGTGTGAGAAAAGTAAATGAATAATTACCGTGTCTCGGGCACATATAGAGACAGTCGTGCCGCCGTCACTCTGTTACACTTTTATAAATTCACATGTGTGTATGTTCCCCGCGTATCTGTATATTTACTATAAGCAAAAAAAAAAAGTCAACGATGAGCTCCGGGCGACGTAATGGTTTAGTTAAGTGTGTCTAATCGAAATAACAAGTGACTCCTGCTTCGGGAACGTATAATTAAACGTAGTTTGCACACCTTCGTGAGGAGGTTTCACGCCTTTATATATATACATGCACTTTTGAAGAACGAGTGCAAAATCGCAACTACAGTAGCAAGACTGCATGACTTTTATAGTGCAACAGAAGCTGACGTATATGCACCTATATGCACACTTATCGTATTTATGACTTTTTTTTATTTTGTTCATTCTTGTCCTTATTCTTCGCCGAAAATGTTCTTATAAGCATTCAAAACTCATTCATTACAAACAAATAATTAAATCCTCCAAGAAGTCGTTGCTAGTCAGGAATAAATCTATTTGCAGGCTGAATTTTTTCTTTCAAGTCTGAGTACTGTATACTGTACAGAGATTTATTCACAATTTTGTAGTTTTTGAATTTTTACTGGAAATCCAGTCTGCCACTTTCGTCATGTATTGTTTTTGTTTCTTTTTGAAATTCCGGAAAAAAAAGTCATTAAAATACTGCGTTCTGTAATAAGAAACGCGTGAATATTCTTTATTTTCTATTATTCGATCATTCAAATCTGAACAACAAATGTTACTCCAAAGCCTTTCTTGCAAAAGTTTAATGATTGAAAATCTCTAGAATGATATTCCTGTTTACAAAACAATTGAAGGAAATCTGTTGTTTACCAGGACTCGATGCGGTAAAAAAAAAATTTATACACTTTTTGATTCTTGTTCGTGCGCTTTGAACATTATCCGGTAGAAAAGACCCTGCGAAACCTCATTGGAAAACGAAATGTGGCATGTCTCGAAGAGCCAATGATTCCGCCGTCTTTGGATGATCTCAATTCAATCTCGCAATTGATCCTTCTTTATCTTTCTCTCTCTCGCTCTCTCACACACACACACCTTTGCTCTTAGCTTCTCCAATGCTGAAGACATAAAACTCTATAAATCTCCCAAAAACGTATAAAAAATGGAACCAACAGAATTTGAATGTATATCAAGTGCGGTTGTAATTTTATTGGACCAAAATAAAAGTTGTCCTTCTTCCAAAATACAAAAGTTTGATGTAATTGAAAGTTTTATCATAAAGCTATACAGAAAAAAAGTCACCAAGTTACATGTTAATTCATTCAGACGATGTTTTTATTTTCGTATTATTTTTCTATCTATGCTCTTTAGAGTTATCAACAGTTTTTCATAATAGATCTTCGTATCTCTGCTTGGTTTATCATTTTCATGAAATTGCCCAAGGCCTAAGTAATAAATCAATCAATCAATCAATCAATCTATCAGTCTACAGAGCAAACTATTAGCTTCACATGCTTAAGGCATATCGTGCCCCATGGATATACCAACACCATAATAATTGAGGAAAACGGAATACGAAAAAATATATTATTCTTATGTAGGAAGAGAAGGGAAAAAATAAAAGTTTAATTAGGAGTATCGTTTCAATTTAAGAATATAAGAATAAAGTTATAATTTTTATGATTATTTCGTATAAAACTTGAAAGTTGTATTCCGAAACTGAATGATTGTGAAAAAAATGTATTCGAGCCATTGCAACGATGAACGATAGGTAAAGAAATACAGAAGATGTCGCACGACTCAGTAAGATTTGACGTTAAGGCTAAATAAGACTTCAAACTGAGGCTGCATAATAAGTCGGTCAGCATCATGGTGCAGGGGTTTCATGGTGCTTGTTTAATACTCTGGTATGGGGGAGAATGGGGGTGAACAGGAAATCGCCCCCTCGCGTATTCCCCCTGAAAATAATATCTTGATCCCACACCACGTGTTAGAAGAGGAGGAAGAGAGAGAGTAAGTAGCCTTCGGGCTAGGAACTTCTCCGCGCGCGGTGTTGAAATAAAACAAAACGGTGAGTTTTGCAAAAATCCCCAGAGGGAAGAGACGATGGAAAGCAAAAAGGGAAATAAGAAGACGAGCTGTGAGCTCGTGGATCAAGAGATAATATTCACGAGACACAGAGAGAACGCAAAGCCGATGCAGTTTTTTTTTCTTTCGCTGCACTTATATATACACACGCGCGTTTGGAAATATACATGCGAGGTACTTTACTTTGTGTTAGCAACACGTGAATTATTTTCGTGGTTCTCACGTTCGTCAGGACACCCAGTAGATTATCTCACGTGGTGAGTTTCGGGACGCGAAAATAAAGAGAAAGAGAGTCCACGAGAGATGCATTCCAATGCAAATAACTCGCCCCAGGTCGCTGCGTAATCGTTGCAATTTCATGCTTCTCAGAAATCCAACTCTTCTCTCTTTTCTGCTCTTCTTTTAAACTTTTTAATTTATTTTTTTCTCCCAGCTCTCTCTCCCTCTCTCTCTTTTGCTTTCATGCTTATAGAACTTGCGTGTGGCATCACACACCGGGCTTTCGCGGTTCTCACCCTCGGGCCACGAATGATACGCTTTTTCGTCTCGGAGCTCCATCGTCTACTCCTCACAGCCCTTAAGGCTTTCAACCAATTTGTACCAAAGTTCATCGATGCTCCATATAAATAATATTGATGAACGATCGATTGAGACTTTCATCGATTAAATTGACGCTTGTAAAGATCTGAAGATTCGATCTTTTTTCGTTATTTTCGATCCAGGAGTGAATCCTGCAAACATTTGTCATGATAACTGCAACCAGACTCTCGACTTGTTCATCAAAACTGTCAATTATTTTCCTTAATACAAACATACCATAACTATCTTTCCACTGAGAAAAAAAATTCGTTGAACGAACAAAATTTATTTTGTTTAACGAAAATATGGTCAATTGAATTATTTTTTTTTGTTGAAAAGCGCATCTACATCATTTGATTCAACAAAAAAATAGTTCAAGTGACCATATTTTCGTCCAACACAATGAATTCTTGTACTTGTGTATTTGTTTCTACATTGATTCGAAACACTGATGAATTTTGTTATTGTTTATTTTTAAAGGGTGGTTGGTGCAGTGGTCGTAGGGGCGGCAGTCTGCAGCCGCATCCCCGGTCTAGCAAAAAGTCAACGTGAACAGTGTAGAAAAGCACCTCACGCGATGCCCGCTGTGGGAGAGGGTGCAGAGCTTGGTTTGCGGGAGTGTAGACATCAGTTCAGACATCATCGATGGAATTGCTCTCACGTTACGAACGATCAGGTCTTCGGACACGTTGTCGTCGTAGGTAAGTCGGAATTTCATTTTACAGACTATTACCATCGTTATTTTCATTATTTTTCATAAATTTCATCGAATAAAATCATTTATTGTTATATAATTCGATTGAAACGTATTTTCGAAAACAATTTCTTGTTCAACGGCAGAATTTCGTTAATATTTCAGAACATAAATACTTTTCTCGTTCAGGTACATTTCGATGAAAATATTTTGTTAATTACGATTCACCCCGCGAGAAATTAACAGCGAAGAACCACAAAAAATGACGATAAAAAAACAACATGATTCATCAACTTTATAGTGAAAAACACGTGGATTTTTTTTTCTACTAAAAACAATTTGAATGGTACTTTTGCTTGTAACGTTTCAACAAAAGTTACCAGTATAGCAGCTTCTTTCTTTTTGTTCAAGAAAAAAAAAGCCGACGATCATCGGGGCGCTTATTATTTAACTATTTACCTCTTCTTATGAGCCCCATTTTTTTTCTCCTTTCAAGAATGATCGTGCATCATGGTCGAAAATAAATTACCCCCGGGCAAAAACTCCCCGTGGCTCGGACGACCGAAATCTTTTCGTCACGCGGGTGCAACGATGCACTTTTCAACACCGCGTGACCAGAAGCAACGTTTTTTCTCCTCCTTTTTTATTTTCATCTTTCTCGTTTGTTCCCACCTTTTACACCGTCTCTCACGTTCTCTCTAACGGTTGTATTCAACAGATAATTTACACGTCGCTTTACTCAAATTCCCGCTGTTATTTCGTCCGTTTATGATGGTTGTTCTTTTTTTTTTGTTTAAAAAAATATATATTTTTCGTGAAGTACGGAAGAATTGAAACCCAAATGACGGATATGCGCTCAAGTGACACTTTTGAGACTTTGATGGCATCCATATGTCGAGAAAATAAAAATGAAATGGGAACTTCGATATTGAAGTCCCACTCTAATAAGTTTGTCATATTTATGGCTGTTCTTATTTTATTCATCCTTGTCCTTCTTCACCAAAAATATTTTTATAAGCATTTAAAACTCATCCATTAAAGAAAAATAATTGAATCCTCCCAGAAGTCATTGCTAGTCAGGAAAGAATCGATTTGCAGATGATTTTTTTTTTTCATTATTCGAGTAATTTGGGAATGCCAAGCAGAAAATCGCAAGTGTCTACTGTACAGAGATTTATTCACAATTTTGTAGTTTTTGAATTTTTACTGGAATTCCAGTTTTCTACTTTCGACATGTATCCTTTTTGTTTCTATTCGAAATTCCGGAAAAAAAGTCATTAAGATACTGCGTTCTGTAATAAGAAACGCGTGAATATTCTTTTTTTTGTACTCCTCGATCATCCAAATCTGAACTACAAATGTTACCCCAACGCCTTTCTTGCAAGAGTTTGATAATTAAGAATCCCTGGAATGATATTCCTGTTTAGAAAATAGTCGAAGAAAATCTGTTGTTAACCAGGACTCGCTGAGATAAAGAAAAAAAAATGACACACTTTTTTATCCTTGTTCGTGCGCTTTGAACATTATCCGGTAGAAAAGGCACCGCGAAACCTGACTGGAAAACGAAATATGGCATGGCTTGAAGAGCCAATGTTCCGCCGTCTTTGGATGATCTCGTTTGCCGATAAAAATTTGCACACAGACACGTATACAACGAGAGAAAAACCACAGCCACACACACACCTTGTCGAACTCGATTCGTGGAAGAAATTCTCGTCGATCGTTACATTTATTTTATGGGACTTTTCTTCCCAGTTGTTTTTACGATTCCATTGGAATTTTTTTTTATTGACAAATCCGTACATGGTGGTCTTCCCAAAATCTTTTTTTCCGGTGGTCTTATAATTCACATAAATTCAAAAATACATTAAATATGTAAATTGAAAACGTCAAAAATAAATGAAGAAATTAATAGCCGCTTCATAGATTTGCCATAATATTCTTTAAGAAACTTTCCTAATCTTACAAAATATTCCATTCATTTAAAGGATAAATAAATCACGTGATCCATTATCAAAAAACGACGCAGCTAAAACTCGATTATTTTTCGTACATTGTTGCTCCCTACACAATTTTGATACTCTCGATGTTTTGGAAAAATCGTTTAAGGAGTTTCAGTACAAGTTATACAATGTAATGGTCCAGCTCATGTTTAGGGAGAATCAGGGAGGGAAATTGTATTGTTCTCAAGCGAAGCACTAATTTCACACAACGAAATTTCGTATGAAAATGACATGATTACTAAAAAAATGGCCGTTTTTATCGACAAAAAAATGAATAATTAACAAACTATGTAGACGAATTATTTCGTTTTCTGGTGGCATGATTGTAATGATATTTTGAGTGGTCTGACGGTTTTTTTAACCTTTTTTACATTTTTTCTTACTGTTTTATGCGAATTACCGAAGTTTAGGGATAACGTAGGCATGTCTCTATGTTAAAAAGTGACTTTTCATTTGAGGATTTTGTGGAAACAGTGAAGTCAATCGTTTTGAAAGGTGGTGGACGTATTCAGGATAAATCGAAGCATGTACCGTAGAAATTTGAATAAAATGGTTACATTTCGTCGCTTGTACCAAAACTCCTTAGGGGAAACTGTTGGACTTGAAAGTATGATGAAAAAAAGTTAAATAAAAATTTACAAATATTAGAGTTTGGTCGATTTACAATGGAACGTCTGATGTGGGCTTGCAAATGTACAAATAAGTACATGTGTACAAGTTTTTTTTTCTCGCGTGTATATATATACATATTAGAGAGAAAGAAGTTCTTTTATGTACATAGATATGGTACATATAGGTATTTATTGGAATAGCTTTACACGAGGACGCGAGAATAAAATAACGCGCGAGTCCGGTTCTCGTGTTACCGTTTTGTACGCGCTTCCTCGGGAGCGCGCAGAGGGTCGCATAATACGCGCGTAACTTATGCTCGACACGTGAGAATCCTCTCTTTCCTCCTTCTCTTTTTTCTCTTTCTTTCTCACTGTTTCGTACAGAAGAAGTGAACATCAGAACAGATTCTCGGCTCGTTCCCTTACGGTCCTGAAGAGGCCATTCGGGTGAGATCCACGCCGCAAAAGAGAGGACGCGAATGAGGGAGGACATGTAAAAAACATAGACACATTGACGCCCACAAGGATTTCTTCATTCGTTCAACACACACACACGCACACACGGGCACTCTCCAAACACCCTCGGAATTTAAATACTTCGCATTTGGAATCGTCCTTCATTTTTTTATACTCTACATATTTCAGCAATGATAAAAAGAGGAATTTCATTAGCAAAGAGAAATCGAACAGTATTTTCACTCAGTAACACGTCAGAAGAGATAAAAAGATGAGCAACAAATTATTAAAGGCTAGAATAAAAATAATCATAAAATACCCAGAAAAAACATCTCGTTGATTCAACTAGGATTAATCAAATCAAATAAATTTATCTCGTTGTCTCACGGCCTAATAAGACTCTATTCAACTTTCAGAAATTATTTTCTTTAATTTGATTTTCATTTTCTCAGAAATGGAACACTTATGTTTCCAAATTATAGTAAAAGCAAAGCACGAGCATGAAATTAAATGAAAAACAATATTTTTAATGTTATTAATCATATTAGCACGAATCTGCAACCATTTGTCGTTCTTAGACAAAGTCAATTGTCGGTCGTAGTAATAAATCTACTTTGGTTCCTGCATTTGATGCAAACCAAGGCCGCAATTCGTACAAGAGAAATATCTCGGTGTTCTGCGCCTCGTGGCGGTCGGAGCGAGAGGCTTTAAAGAGGTTCGTTCGTTTCTCTTGCGTTGATAAATTCCAGGTTTGGTTGTTCAAAATTCGTATTAATCTTCTTAAGGGTGGGGGGGGGGGGGGGAAGGTTTATTCGGTAAAAAAAAGCATGTTTTTAAGATTTTTTTTTTGGCAATACAGATGGTGTTAGTTTATTCAGTCAATCCATACATAATAATATAACATTTGAACAATATTTTCCTGAATTTTCATTGCAAAATATCAAAAATTGAGCGACTGACAGTGAATCTCCGGAGGCACCTCGAGAAAAAGTTGTTTTGCGGTGCTCATCATAACTCGCAACCAAATCATTTGAAACGAAAAAATCAAAATGCATTTGTTAAAGGAGATGTTTGTCGAGGTATTCACCGGAGAATTTTTTTTTTTTTCGATTTTTCGATTTTTCGTAGCACTTGGAAGCCAAAAACCAGATTTTCGCTAAAAAAAATCGGCTAATTTGCTGTTGTAAAATTGATAATTATTGAAAAAAAACAAAAATGCTCTCGACAATACCTAGTGAATTATGTGAAAAAACACTGTGCAAAATTTGAAATCGATTGGTCCAGTAGATTTTCAATTATGGTGGGCACGTACTTCATAAATTACAAGTCTCAGAAAAACGCTTTAAAGTTTTCTTGAGATATTATGCATTCAATTAAAAAAAAAAAAAATTGAAACAAAAATGTTCATACTTTACCCCCCCCCCC
>JACEOJ010005879.1:0-39179 GCA_013761285.1 Campoletis sonorensis | reverse complement strand
CCCCCCCCCCCCCCCCCCCCCCCCCCCCCCTTAACAATCATACTCAACCGTGGGTAGAATTTGAGGAAGTTTAACTGTTTATAAATCGAGTTATTAGTTGTTAAATATCGTCTTTTTTCGTAACTTTCCATAAGACTTCATGTTAAAGTTGCGATTTTCTACACGGAATATTTCGATTACCAGACGGTGAGATCTTCACAAATTTTGGACACATTGCAATACGACCGTCAAGAAGATCCACGCTAAATTTCAAAAAATTATTTTTGTAAAAATTGTATTTGTTGATTTTGCCGTTACTTTGTATACACTATTATGATTATGGCAATCGAACCTCGTTAACATGGGTACTCGGATGAACGTACTCAAATTGCATTATTTATTGGCTTCAAACCGAGCTCTTCAATTGAAGCTAATAGAAATTTTAATAATTCGAATATAAAAGAATTAAATAAATAATCCTAGTTGATTCAAATAGATATTTTTTCTAGGTGGAACTTACTAAAAATCCACATCATCAACTTGAAGATTCAAAAAAAAAAAGACATAAAAAAGTATAGCAGCGAGGGATTAAACTTTGAACAAGATAATCCGAATTTTGTGTGCAGAAGCTGACGTGATCCGCTTGCAAAAATATTAGTTAAACGACATGTATTGCTCCTGTCAAAATTAAGTATACTACCATCGAAGTATATGTAAAATGTTTAAGAAATACGTCAAGATGGGAGAACGCTAGAGGAAGATTGTTACGAAAAAAAAGACCGACCACAAAATGATCAGAATCCGATTTCGGACCGCAGAGATTAAAATAGTAAACGACGATTTCTCGCGATCAGGATTACGTCCCGCGAAGAACTATGATGTCAAAACGGATTGTAAATCTTCTCAGGATCTTCCTTCCCGACCCACGCGACTCTGAATGCCAAATGATTCATCAACTCGATGTTTTATGTACTTTTGAATACAATTATTTTCCCTCACGTGAATATTTGTTACATGAAAAATAAAATTGTTAGTCATATCCTCGTTAGTTTCTATAAGAGTTTAATAAATCATTTGCCAGTTGACATCCCGAATTAAAACCGAAAATAAAACCAAACATTTATGCTTTTCACCTTTTGTCATGTCATCCAAATGACACAATTTATCGAAAAAGTAGAAATGAACTGCAAATATTTAAAAAAAAACAACGACAAAAACAAAAACTTCGAAAACTACATCACCGAATTACTGCTAGAACTTATTTACTTTGATCCTACATTAAGATAGTTCTATCATGACATTCATACCGAAAAATTGTTTTCAGTTTTTCTCGCATACAAAATGGTTTGCGGGCATAAGTTAATGAAGAAAAGTTGTTGTAAATTGACGAAAGAAAAACATACTCCAAATTCAAGGTCACCCAAGGAAACATGTCCTTGCTGTATAATTACAGAAGTCATGAAAAAAAAATTTTTTTGATTTTTTTTGAAAAACTAAATGTATGTAGCTTCTTTAATGTTGCATAAAAATGTGTGCAAGGTTTTATAACGCTTCACCGTGTGGAAGCCAAAATATTTACTGATGAAAATGTAACTTTTAACACGAGCTCTTATGAGAGACTACCGAAAATTGTGACTTTTACCAATAAATATCTGAATTTCCGCTTGGTGCGAAACCTTCTAAAATTTATAACACAAGTGCACATGACATTAAAGAATATATTAATCCAAATTTTCGACAAAATCTTAACAAAACAATTCAACGATAGAACTACCTTAATATACACATTTTGTATTATGAACTGAAAAATTCGCAAGGAATCTTACGAAGGAAGTGTGTACAACGTCGAAAGAACGAAAAAAAAACAGGGTTAAATTAATATACACGTGTGGGTATTCATATATGAGAGGAAATAAGGACAAGAGGGCGTGTGATTGGGAGAGAATGAAAGAGTGAGAAGGATGAGAAGAAAACTGGGAAGAAAATATGAAGAAAAAAAGTATAAATAACGCTTATAAGCGAAGGGGGCAGTTGGTCTCGCTAACTTAATTAGTGAAATTAACGGGGCCGCTCGACATGTCCGAGCTAAGTGCGTCGATATACTATATACTCTTTATTCCACATATATATTTATACGTCTATATAAAACGTACATGCATATACTTAAAGAGTATATATGAATACCGTGGATGCTTTCTGGCGATCGTTTCACGTGTATACATACAACCGATATATTTCTTCGTAAAGAAACAAGTAAATGTATGCACCGTGATATGGGCTGCACTTAAATTTCTCATATTAAATGATTCTCAATATGTTTATATCGATATTCGACCTATATTTTCGGTTTCAAAGTTTATATGGTAATCATCATCAAGCCGTCAGATTAAATAAAAGAGATTATTACAAAAGTGTAGTTTCGCCAAAGAGTTTCTTTTTAACAGAATTTTTTGAAATTTAAGCACGTTTTATGGCGACGGTCAAATCTAAATTTTTCTTTTCAGTTTTTCTCACAGACAACATGGTTTGCAAGTTCATTGAAAAAAAGTTGTTACAAATTGACTGAACAACGACATACTCTAAATTCAAGATTGTCCGAGGTAATCTGTATTTGTTATATAATAATCAAAATTTCGAAATAATTTTACGACCGATTTTTTATTTATTTATTAAATAAAGCTTCTTCGATCTTACATAAAAGCGTATGCAAAGTTTTAAGAGGCTTCATCACTTAGAAATCGAAATATTTAAGGTTGAAAAATGGAACTACCAACGTATGCGCTCTTATGAGGAACTACTGAAAATTGTGATTTTTGTAAATAAATATCTTGACTTCTACATGGTGAAAAGTCTTAAAATCGGACGAGCTATTGGATATCACTATTCGCCTTGTCCTTAATGACACATTTAGGCTACTATTATGAAAGGACGTTCAAAATTTCGAAAGAATTCATTTTCCCATATTTGAGGTATCGGCAATCAAAGATTGCACAATTTTACTAGCGTTCTTATTATGGAGTCCAATAGAACAATTCACGAAAAAACTCTGAAACTTTTCTAAAGATGTTTTTATTTATTTATTTCTCTTGATTATGGAGGATCATGTGGCAAAGGGGATTTTATTGGATTATTTTGCAATTTAAATCCAATCTTCAAAAACTTAACCGAAGCGTTTAATTTTGAACGTGAATCTGACAAAACTAATGTCAATAAAAAACTCCGTTATTTTATCGCGGCCACAAATTATATTTACAGTATTTTTACCAAGGAAACGTTTTGGTTTATACATTTTTCCTTCAATATTCACATTGAGCTTCGATGTTCCTGATCATTTAATCAAAAGATCATAATATTAATTTTATCCATTACCACTTCTGTGCAAAAGTTCTTCAAACGAGGTCAACGATATAATAAAATTTCAAGGAATCAAGAATGAGGAGAAAGAAGAGGAGCCTTATTTATCGAGGTTTTCCTCATCTTCGCTATCTTGACTAAGAAAAATCAGGAATTGATGAGTGAATTCATTTAATTCCCGGCAATTTTTGTTTGCCTGGAAAAATGCAAGTATTTCAATGTCTCCAATTTTTCCTCATGAACAAACTCGTCCACGTGAGTGTCTTTGGTGTAAATTCTCGTTTAGTATGAAATCCGGGACGTTTAAGAATGTTGCGATGTGTGTATGAAAAAAAACGGCAAAATTTGCTTTCGTGTCCAATCTTCCAAATACATATATATATATGTATAAATATGTTATAAAGATTCTTAGATCGCGATGATTCACGGAATTGGAAGAATGAATAAATTAGAATAATTTTTCATTATTCAAGCATGTGCGTTTCGTGGATATAAAAAAAAAACTGGAAAAAGGGAAGAAGAATTTAAAAGTCGCGTGGGCGCATGGAACGTCCCTAATCGTTCAAATTAATTAGGGTAATTAAAAAAAGCTATTAATTCGTATATTTCTACAGTGCTGATAAAGGATAGACCTTGCAGATCGGTTCAACGCCATTTCTATGCTGCGATCGATGTAGTCAAATTAGTTGGAACGATTTCAATTTAAAACGATCGAAACTCAAACATTCCGTACATATATTTATATATTTATATACGCTTACAAATGATAGGAGACGAAAGCAAGAAGCGGTCATTACATTATTCCTTATTAATTCAATCGCTCCTGGATCGTGTACTTAATTAACGGTTATCTTACGATAGAAACTTGATAGAAAGTCGATAGAGAGGCAACATTTTTCGAGAGGAGATTCCTCGATGTGGCAGTCCGTGTAGCGTAAGTTTATACTTGTTTTTTTTTTTTATTTATTGAATCCTTTCGATGATGAAATAATAATCCGCCTTTCAACATGTAAAATAATCCAAATGCTTCGGATCTTCAAAAAGTGTAAACAAATTCAAATCTATTATATTTAATCATAATAATTGTATAATTATAACGAATTTCCACATATTCTTATCTGTTACACGTCGATGATTTTATTACTTTCGTGATAATTAATCCGGATAATTAAAGGGACAAGAATTTATACGATCATACGTGCTCACCAATATTCATAAATTCATGCACTCTGCAGAGATTCGTTCATTTGATTGGCCGATAAAGATAAGACACTTCGAATGTAATTGAACTATCTACAGATCTCATGGACGAACAAACGTACACGTAGAAATAAAACGCACATATATTAATATGCATTTAAATTTGATCGTGAATCGAGGGCAATGAATTTCGTTTTATTGCAAAAGCAGCCACTGAGAATGATCGTAAAGGGCCTGAATTTTTGACATTATGCGAGTAAACCTCGTGTGTATTAATGCGCGTTTCGTGTGTGCGTGTGCGTTTTTGTGCTGAGGCCTGAAAGTCCGAATCCCACCTTCGGCGAGTATCACATCACGACGGGGGACATTTGTCGTGGCGATAAGTGAACGAAACTATATGTTTGTATATGTGTGTCCGTTTAAGGCCCTCCTCATCACGTGTAACATGCGCGTGGCTTCTTCTCTCACCCCGTTTTGCGATCAAACGCGCGCGCGCTCCTCTTTATCGCGAAGCGAAACGAGCGTAATGAAACGTTGTGTCTCTTGACGACGAGGCGGGCCTCTACGATCCTATGAATATTCAATCGAGCACTTGGTCGCGGGTATACCTCGTGTGTCGATGCATTTAACACGCTATAATACCCGATTCGGTATTCCACGTCGAGCTTACTAATATGAATTCACGCCAAACTTACTTTATATTTAGATGTACGGGCTGTTCTAGTTGTCGCGACATTTATAAGAGAATTCATACTTAAGGAGTTTCGTTACAAGTGACGAAATGTAACCATTTTATTCAAATTTCTACAGTACGTTCGTCGACTTATCCTGAATATGTCCTCCAAGTTTTGAAACGATTGTCTACACCGTTTCCACAAAATTCTCAAATGAAAAGTTACCTTTTAACACAGACACATGGCTACGCTATCCCTATAAACTTCAGTTCTGCGCATGAAACTGTACGAAAAAATGTTAAAAAGGTTAACAAATGTTATCATTATAATTATGCCACCAGAAAATGAAGTAATTTGTCTACATAGTTTATTAATTATTTATTTTTTTGTCAAAGAAAACGATCTTTTTTTCAGTAATCATGTAATTTTTATTCGAAATTTCGTTGTGTGGATCGAGTTGGCCCTTTGCTCGAGAACAATAGAATTTTCCCCCCTGTCTATCCCTAAAGATGAGCTGAACCATTACATTGTATGACTTGTACCGAAACTCCTTAAATAAAACCTCCAGACATTTATGTCCCTGATAAAGGGCTGACATAATGTCTATGTTTGGAAAAAACTGCCCAATCCGACCCGCTGCAATAAAAAAAGGCTCCTTCGCAGGTGATCGATTGAAAAAACCTGCGATGAACTAAGCAACATAGAAAAATAATCGTCAACAATTATATTGATCCCAAATTTGAGGATCACCGTCCTCCGCAAAATCAGGAATACTCGGACACACTGTATAAAGTTTTTATCAGAATGGGGAAAAAAAGACATAAAGGTAAAAAATAACGAAGAGATGGCGATCATGCACGTAAAATACGGTTCGAACGCCATCAACCAATCATGACGGACTTCACTTTACATGAATACTTAACCCCCTACATTCGCACACTTACATACACGAGAAGAACACCTCGAAGAGTGGATAATTGTATCACGAGAGGTGCCAGATTGTCCCTTCACACCGATCTGTCTCTGTCGACTTTATCTCCCCGCTAATTTGTTCGGCGCGAGGCTCACACTTTGATAAATAAGAAGCAAAAGAGATGCTGGAATAGCAGCCAGCAGGTACCAAAGAACACGATCGAGTATAGCATAGTCCTTGAAAACTGTCTATTCAAACTTCCAAGAGTGGAATCTCTCGCGTCTCTCATCCACGAACCAAAAGAGAAGTAAATAAACCAGCCGCGGCCCAAAGAACCAACAAAACTCTTATATCTCTGACTATTAAATGTCAAGATCCTTCCGACAGTTTCACCCGGACCACGAAGTCTCGTAGTGGAAGAGTCACGAAATTGTAAAGAGGTCTCTCGTCATTAAGGCAAATTTAAGATTAACATCTGCATTTTTTATGGCCGAGTAGACGAGTCGTGCACGATTCATGATTAGCCAAGATCCAGATTAAAATCTGAATTACTGTTTTTCAGATATTTAAATTAATAAGACACTCCGAGGATTTACAAGTGTGGGAAATTTAGTGGAATATTGACATAATCTCATTCTATTTTCTTTCTCCAACGTTTGCACGTTTCATTGAACTTCCTACGAAACTGGCGTATTTTTCTGCACAGTGTTAGTTTTTATAACAAATTCTTAGTCAGACTTTCAAACTTATATTGCTGAATTTATTAGAACGAAAAAAAAAACTTTTTTGTTCACTACCATCAGTTGTTATTTCTATAATCGATCAAAATTTCAATCAGGTTTCGCACGATCTCCAACCAAAAAGTGTTGTTTCAGTGAACATGCTTCTGGGTTTGAAAATTTTATTTTTATTCCACGTTCACCAGATTCCATAAAGGTCTGAAAAAATCGTTCTTACCGATCTTCTCTGACTGCGGTCTCATGGGATTCTCAAGAAACACGATGGTTCGACGAGAATGATTTCCATTTACAAGTCACCCGGATTGAGAAAGAGAGAGAGAGAGGGAGAGAGAGAGATGCCTCGTTATCGTTTGTAAGAGAAACTTTCGCAGTTATAACATGAACGTTAAGAAGTTGTATATCGCGGGACCATATAGATGAAAAAAGACGGTGAAATCAATAACGATGGAAAACCGGGGAAGATATCGATATCATGTTGAGAAGCCACACGATCTACGACGTCCATCTCTCGCAGATTTTTTTTTTTTTTTTTTTTTTTTTTTTTTTAAGCGACACAGCTCTTGAGCTTGTCGATGAATAAAAAATAAGGAAAAAAATTGAGAAGAAGCACGAATGCCAAAGGCGATTCTTCCTCAGTCTCTTTTACTCATTCTCAGTTTACTTGTGTGTTTCTGCGCACAGGTTCTTCAGTATGAACGAGGATTGAGTTATTGTGCCAAGGGGATTCTGGATGGTAGTTGCAATCCCCAAAGGGGATTTCTTCTCTCATCGTAAGATTTTTTTTTCTCTGTCTCTTTCTCTCTTTCTCTTACTTTCCTAAGAGCAGTCTGTTTTGCTTTATAGCTCGACACTTAAACGGACAAACATACACGGTACTCTCGTCGCATAAAGTATCGAACCACAAGTAGTTAATAAATTAATATATCACTGAAGCTATCGGATTTTATCCCCTAAGGCTATAATACTATATCCCTCGTACAAAATGTACATGTATTGCTAGGAACATTTTTCTTTCCTTACCGTGTATAAGTGCATAATGTCAACGTGCTCTCTTGTGGAAATGGCTAACAAGACGAACGTCGTAGAGAAAATGACGCAACGAAGAGAAGGAAAAAGCTGGGAAAGGTAAACAACCGAATGATACATTGATCACTGGAAAATTAAATTCACCCATCGAGCTATTCAACTTTTCAACCATATCCTTATTAAGACGTACTACGTAATGTCAATGATCACGTTTCCATTTCAACGGTTGCAGGAAACTGGACAAACGTGAATGTTACTTTTGAGAAAACTCATTAAATTTACATTATCCATAGAGATTCTTCAAGGATCGTATAGCAAAACTAGAAATGAATTTCCATTGGAAGGAAGTGAATGTTTCACAAGATCAGTCTTTTTTTCGTGATCGTATGAAAATTTGTGGTAAAATAGGACGAAATAAAAAACAATGATACATATCTTTTCAAGATGTCCATTTTGCCCCCGTCTTTCTGGTGTATTAATAATTTCATTTGGAAAGTAAATTTACATACGCAAATTTAACGTTACATTTAAATTTTCATTCGCCAACGCTCAAGACTTTTGATAACAATAAATCAATAATCGACACTATATTAAATGAGTAAGCAATTTTTAGTTCCTAAAACCTCAATAAAATTATTCTTATCGAACAAGTTTATGAATTTATTTTATCAGCAATTTATTACACGTGGTCAGACACAATTTCATCCCTACACAAAAAGATTCTACAACTGGTGAATGTCAAATCCGGTTCTAAAGATTAGGATTTGAAGAAAATAAAAGAGAAATTCTTTCAAACCATTTCTTTTCTCCAACTCTTTAATCAAATGATTTAATCGTTTAATTAAAGAAACTCTAATCACACGAGCTTTTTTAGCCTCATCGTTTCCCGATTCTTCTCCATGCTTTACTGCTTTCATGGCCACACATTAATGCATTCTCGTTGACATATATGTATATAACGAATCTTGTAAACGAGTTAAGTTCGTAGATCTTGATAGTAGGCACATAAGCGCGAGAACGAGACAACCCCCTGCCGATATTGCGTAGGCTTTTCACTCTTTCACGACCTCTCTCTCTCTCTCTCTCTCTCTCTCTCTCTCTCTCTCTCTTCGCTTTTCTCACTTCTTATACACCATATAACACGTGTAAAACCGATGTATACTATAGAATATACCATTGTGAACTGTCGAGTTTGTGTGCTCAGTCGTCTGTGTAGCTTATCCAACATGAGTTCTCCACTATCTGTAACGCACCACTCCTCGTACGTTCGCACCTGTCGTGTACAGGTGACGAAAAAACAACTAATAAAACTCGTCCACTACATTACAAATAATCATTTGATTTATATCTTCACTAAAAGTTAAAAATTCTTGGTATTTAATGAGCTAATAAAGAAAAATGAAATGTATACTGAACCAAAAAATGGTTACAGAAAGTTGTGAGGTATAGAAATTTTTGTATTTTCAAGTTGTTGATTTTTTATGGGAAAATGTACTATTCACTAATCTGAAATGTCAAACTCAATAGACTTCTCCGAAGATTTTTACGATCTTTTTTTTCCAAACCATTCCATTTTGTGGTTTTTGTATTGAAAAATAATAAAAATACAATAATTTCATTAATGAATTTATATCAACAATTAAAGCCAAGGGAAACTTTGGCTCGAAGGGCTAATGAAGACGATACGTGAGACGAGGAGATCTCGACTTCGATCGAGGATCGAGTGTATATATATCCGTCGATACATTAGCACAGAACAGGGAGTGCAGAAGTGAATTCGAAGAAATCGATTTCGCCATCCATACTCTTGGATCGTTAACAAGAGAACGGGGAGCTCTTGATAAAAAAAACAAAACAGAATACAAAGTAAATCGAAAAAAAAGAGAATCGGTAAAGAGCAAGGGTCGAGCAAGCGTAACTCGAGTCTTGGTATAAAAGCCAAATGCAAATTAAACGAGGGTGCATTTTCGAACGAAATGCTAAGTGGACCCGGGAGTGTGTCTTAATTATAGTAATTGGTTAATTGTTCCCAAGTTGTTGATCCGATGATTAGAAAAGGATAAAAGACGTGAGAATGGACACAGAACATTACGGATCGTGTATGAATGTAAGGTCGTGACAATTTTTTTTCAAAAAAAAAACTCCAAACCCCTTTTTGTTTCGAAGTTTGAAGATTTATGATATCTTCTGTAGCTTTGAAAATGCTGACTCGGTTTAATTAACCGGAAAAAAAATATTTCTTCGACGAATCGTTCATAAATGTTCCTTCTTATCATTTTTAGTACGAACTAGTCGTTATTTTTATAAAAAATAAAATTTATCGACGACTTTATCATCACGAGGATAAAAATTTATTATTTTATATATCAAAAAAAAAATTATTTAATTAAATTGAAGAATTTCAGGTTTTTCTTCGATTCTTACGGATTGAGCTTCAATTGAACAATATATTTTTTTTCAGCTATTTTTGTTTAAAACTATTGTTTGTTCCAAAGATTTCACAGACCGGAATCCACGGTGGGAGCGTCTTGGCTACTGAACTGTCATTTAATTTGATTTATTATTGCCTAAGGGTTATTAATTACTACATTGCTCTTAGCTCTCTTTCTCTCTTCCTCTCGTTTCTTTTCTTTTATTTGACACTCCCTTCAATATATACCTATATTTAAAAAATCATATGTATATGTATATAGTTTTCCGCGGTATCTCTCGTTAAGGAGTTCGAGAGAGCGTGGACCCTGAGGCATCGCTGATGAGCCACGTTTCTTACGAGCTATGCAACTCTGTTCGCGCATATGAACGGCAGCTCCATAAGAAAAGTATTGCCCAGATATTTACACACACATTTATTTATTTTCATATATATAAATATTATTTATCACACATGTTTATTTGTGGACATTCGTTTTCATCCTCTTGGTTGAAATCGCCATACACGTAACCCGCCTCCTTCCCCACCAACACGAGCTTTTATACTGCCATATTTATAAAAATTTTATACACTCTGGAGTACAAGGGACGAAGGCTTGTTTCGCATAGCAAAATTAACGATAAATCAGGCATGAAAAAATGTGGATAAACATAAAATCCCAAAGAAACATAACTACATTGTACATGTTGATGAATATAAAATATTTATAAAATTTAATTAAAAATTCATTTATATCTTCAATGAATATTCACTTTTTTTTTCTAAACGAGAATGCCTGTTACTTATCGGAATGAGAAACCTTATAAATGTCCAAGGATTATTTATTACAATAAATATATTTTTTGACAACTACTTGACACACTTTTTATCTTCGATCATCCACGTCCTCATTTTTCTCCTAGAACTTACCAAACGACAATACAATCATCGTTCTCATTTATTGTGTACAAGATTCTTTCGTTTTTTGCCATATTTTATCACAAGGACTTTTTCTGATTTTGCTTTCATTCTAAGCTCTAGAAAGTAAACAATAAGAATTAATTTTCTGGGAGAGGAGAAGTCCGAATAATTCGATTATGAACCACAAAGAACTCTGTGTTTTTGTCATTATTATTGTTTCTGGTTGATATCGTACCAATCAACTGTAATGACTGCAGTCACTCTACTTCCTTGAGGGACTGGATTCTTTGATTAATTTACTGATTCATATTTAATACAGAAAAAATGACTTGTTCAGGATAATTTTATTTGGAACAGCAATGAAAGAATCTCTTTCTTGTAACACTTTTTATTCAGGAAGCACGTACATGTAATTTCTTTTATTTAGATGTGTAATTTAGAAATATATATATATGTATATTTTGATCTCTTGGCTGTGCTGTAGTAGCAGCTAATGGCGATCGGACAAATGGTCCCACACTGGAGACACTTAATTATTGCCGTGGTTATTGCCTCTCGTTACTCACACCTCGATCGTAGCAAGCTCGGATTTATTGCGGGAAAGAAACACATGGTAGCAAATCCAGTCGTACACACAGACTATTGGATCTTTTTTTATTTTATTTACAATCACAACAAATATAGTTTAGACCTTGTTAATGTTCAACATTTTGAATGCAGCGAATTAAGAAGGGACATTCACTGCAATCGAATCAAACAGCGAAATAATCGAATCTTCTATTTACGAAATAACAAAAAAATTGGCGAAAATCTCTCTAACGATTTTAAAGTCAAGAAAAAAACATTGTTTCGGTACAACACTTCAGTTTTTTTTTTTTGAATTCTAATAAGAAAATTATAAAGAGATATTTAGTGAATATTTATTTGTTACCAACATTTCAGAAATATGATTTTTTTCAACACGCCATTGCATTTACGTTACAATACAATTTTATCCCGTAAAAAGAGACTCGAAATTCAACCTCTCGAAATCATAAGATCCTGGTTCTTCAATTCGTGGAAAAACTATACTCTTTTTATTACAATGATGTCTTTCTTAATGTTTAAAAATCTTTTCCCCCGAATCAATAAGGAAGTTGTTAAATAAAATGTGAACTTGAATCGATAAAATTAATCCCTGAAACTTGGATTTTCTGGAGTACAATAAAAGTTTGAAAAATATAATAATAATATTTTTAAGCATGACAATAGACCAGAAATTGAATAAATGAGCAGGAATGAAGTACGTACTGTTTTCCTGCGTACACAATGCACCTTTCATGATTTTCTCGTTCATGTTCGTGCTCTCATTAGTCACGACACGAAGTGATTAATACGATACAATATTTCACGGCGTAATATATCTCGATGAGGACGAGGGTGACCGCACGTGAGAGACGTATATCTCTGGTAAATAGATCGAATTACCGCGATCGCTTATATGGGATTATAACCGATTATGATCTTTTCCCACTCCGATATGACGCAATAAATACAAACGCGAGGTCGACCTCGCTAAGATCTACTTTAGGAAATTGGGGGCAACGGGAGTCGTTGCAAAAAAAAATGCACATAATGTATTTGTGCACGTAGGGAATTTCAAAGTCAATTTAACGCTGCAAGTACACGTGGAAGAAATTACTACGTTACATTGAAATGCGTCATTGAAATTTTCGTCTCAAAATCAATAATAAATAAAATATAAAAAAGTACAACAACGATTTTAATTGTAAAATGTAAAATAAAAACAAGAAGTAAAGCGTTATATATTTATGAAATTTTTAATTTAGCGAAGCAAAATAGATTCGAAAAATTCAAAATTTCTGTTCACTCCTAAGATCCTGTAATTATTCGAAAATAATTAATTGAATGTTCAAATACGAAATTGAGAAGCATCGATAAAATCCGTCACCCAAATGACAAATCAAAATGAAGTAGTAAAATTTTGACTAAACATCAGAGAAATCATTAAAAAAGTTACGTTTTAATAGAAAGACAATTTATCTTTGAAACGACTGTAATTATCCTCGTTTCGTGCATACCTCAGACTCGAGTCGTCCTGTGTGGCCTCGGAAGAATGATCGTCCACCTGTTTCACGTGTTTAACACGCGCTCGTCGGTTTGAATTCGTCGTAAATTCATTTCGCATCGGAAACTTAGATCGTATATCGCAATCAGTATATACGAGAGTAATAATTTCGATGAAAAAAGAACGGAAATTGTGGCTCGTTTGGAATGCCATGAAAGCATCTTTCTTACGAGAATATATTATTTTTCTGATCGTTAAAACACGCGTAATAGCTACGCGTAGCAGTAAGATCTTAAGCTGCGAATTTTCTGACAAACAAAAAGGCAAAAAAATGTAAATAAAAATGAATTGGTATATCTTTAATTTTTTAAGGGGGGCACCCAGTTTAGGAGGCCAAAATTTTGTTCTTTTTCGTGAATTTTTTACATAGGGACGGAATAAGCAGAATGTTTTTCAAATTTGGGAATATTTTATTCATGTTTTTAAGTAGCCTCAGGAATATTATCAAGTATTTTCCGCCGGAAATAGTGTCGCTAGATCTTGCCGTCCATGGAAGATTGATGACGGAGTATTTTGCTGGTGTACATTCCTGTGGTCGCAATTTTCATCTGTAATCATCACAATTTTTTTTGTTTGTTAGCAACATATTTCCTAAGAATGTGAACCTCAATGCGTTAAAAAATATTGAAAATTGCATTTTTTAGAGGTGTTTGAAGACAATGTTATGTTTTTACACCATATTTTTTCAGCTTTTTCGCATAAAAAAAAATATTTTCAATAATCATATAATCCCAGACTGAGGTTCACCTGGAGTGGAATTGAATAAAGAATGTTCACACCAAATTTCAGAACGATTGGTCAATAACTTTTCGAGCTAGAATGTACACCAGCAAAATACTCCGTCATCAATCTTCCATGGACGGCAAGATCTAGCGACACTATTTCCGGCGGAAAATACTTGATAATATTCCTGAGGCTACTTAAAAACATGAATAAAATATTCCCAAATTTGAAAAACATTCTGCTTATTCCGTCCCTATGTAAAAAATTCACGAAAAAGAACAAAATTTTGGCCTCCTAAACTGGGTGCCCCCCTTAACTTGATTTACAACTATTGTAATATATAATATTACAATAAAAATAATATTATTAATTAAAATGATTTAAAAAAAAATTAATGAATTAAATAAAAAATTAACATAAATAAATAATCAAAATAAAATTAATGATAATAGAAATATAATAATACTCGTAATAATATGAATACAGAAATATTACTCACATAAAATTAGAGAGCATTCGTTTCCACATCGCGTTGAACTGCCCACGATCACCTAATGCACTTAACTTTTTGTCCGAAGAGAGAGAGAGAGAGAGAGAGAGAGAGTCGTAAACATTTGCTGATCTCCTCTCGAGCCACTCAACACGATATGAAAATATCTCGCCAACATTTTACTGCCATTTCCCTCGCAATAATGTATTTGATCGAATAAAAATGTATTTGAATATATATAATAGATACAGGCAGAATATAAGGGAAAACAAAAAAGCTAAAGCGAAAAGAAAGAGATAGAGCGTACGCGATAATGAATACCCGCAGATCGTATTGTTTTACACATGGGATTTCTTAGTGTGTGTTGATTTTTGATTTTTATTTAGTTTTTTTGAGGCAAAGAGTTAAATTGAGACACTCTGAGAAAAGGGACGTCATTTGAGATTCACGCGAATAGGATGTAAACGGATATAAAGTGAGAGAAAAATATCACTCTCGAGCAATAGTCTTCCGGCTTTTGTGGCTGGAGCAGTTGCATTTTTTTCTTGATTTTTTTTTATCGTACTTTTTATTGCACACCTTTTTGCACTGTTTTCTCACTCGCTTCCATATCTCGTCACCTTCTCTCACGGGGGTGAGTTAATTTTTTTTGTTTGTTTTTCCATATGTTGCTTTTTTTGTGTCAACGAGACTCGAGAAAGTATAACTCCTCCTCGTGGCTACTGCAGTAAAAAATGAGAAGGAGAATCGTTGCAAAGGATCATATTTCTGGTTATACAAGCCTCGAAGATCTCGGCAAGAAAGTCCGGTCCAATGTAACTTGTGCTTATAAATATATACATTTGTACGTACATCTTTGTCGATGTGAAAATTTGCAACGGTGCATGCATGGGCTGCGAACCGCACTGCGCCCCAGCTACTTTTATCCTCATAAAAATCAACGATAATGCGGATCGTGAAGAATCAATGTCGTCGTGCCAATTAGCGAGACGTCTTGATTAACGACGTGCTATCGTATTTTTCTTTCTCCTTTAATCGTATATCGTGTAGTCTCTGAAGGGAGAGTGATGACGTCATCTACTTTAAGAACGATTTACAAGTTCATTCTTTTATTCCTTTTTACTCGCTTATAAAAAGAAATAAAAATATTTGTGACTAATATTAATTGAGCTCTTTTTATTGCATTTTATTTTATTACCGGCAGCTCTCGATCGTAATAAGCTCGGCGTCCTTGCAATTTCAATCGATATAATTAAATCTTGACAAATAAATAATGAGCTTTGTATAATTGTAATAATTATAAATTACGTGTAATTAGACTCGCTAAAGTGTTGTTGTTTATATTAAAAATTGGGCTTGTACTCGTTTCCCTTGGATTCAAACACTTTGAGCATCTCCGAAGGCCTACAACAAATAATTAGACTGTACGAAATGTTTTTTATACATAGATATATACACGTGAGGCTGTGATGATTTACTGTAAGGCTCTTGCCTTTTTGCCTGTGAGGCTCCCCCGTAACTTCCTCCTTTTCTCTTTCTCTTCACCGTCCCTCGATCCTCTGTCTGCATCCCATAAGCGGGTACAAAAGACCCAAATAACGAGATTTACAATTCTTGTACCTGAAGCAATGAAAAATGAAGGTTAAAACGTTAAATCTCAAGCGTTGAAAAAATTAAAGACTAATTGTTATTTTCTTCGTGCGGCGATCCTTAACGAAGGCATCGAAATCCTTTTTTTTTAACTTTCTTCCTTTCCATTCTGCCATCTCATGCCGCACTCGTATTACTCGCGATTAATCAAACAAAGTTCATATTAAATTAACATTAATATATGAAAATGATTGATATCATTGTAAACGATCAATCAAATGATCATTATCGATTATTCATTATGAAAATCTCGGGGCCCAAGGAAAATTGCAACAACTTTCTCACGGTATATCAAGAGCAATATATTCATTATCCATGTATGAAAATATAGATCACAATCTTGTTGCAAAACTTGCATAAGTGAAAAAAAACAAATCTTTAGCTGAACCGTCTCGCTTGGCGCGATTGCCCCAAAGGTGTAATATACGTTGGACTTTTCTCTTGGCTCCCTAATATGGAAGTCGTTCTCATTTGGTCAGTATAGGAGAATGACAATTTACCATAGCTGTGATGAATTTATGGAAAGGCTACGACGATCGGCCCGTATTATCCGGCTGTAAAGAGTCCTTTAAAGGGCGATAACTATATCCCTGCATGTTCTTACGATCCATATTTTCTGTGCATACAGAGGAAGTCGGGGAGGAATAGAATGGAGGGGCAAAATGGAACACGGCTTTCAAAAAAAATGAAATTTTATTTTTGTGCCGAATGAAAATGTACTGCTTTTAAAGCTTGATATGCTAATCAAAATTGTATCCTTTTTTTGAAACGAATTGGTCAAAATTCTTGATTCTTTTTTTTTTAAGACAAACTTGTAAAATTTGAATTTTTGACTTTTGAAACTTTGATTCGCAGTTTCATAATAATAATAATAATAATAATACCCTGACTAGGGCCTCAAAAGAAAAAAAAATGGTAGCAATAGACTTGAGCGAGACTATGACCTTAATTCTCGAACCCTGCATTCCTCTAGGTGGCTCATTTTGCCTCAGGGTGCCATTTCGAGCAAGCCTCCCCTACAATTATTTATATTCGTATATATCGTATTTAAATATGTTTTAAGCGGATAATAATACTTTTATGTACTTTTACGTGCACGCGGAGCTCGCGCGACGAAACGATAAATTTTCTCGTTTAAAGGAGGGCTCTCTTCCGTCACTTAATGGATGTGAGCCTTGTCGAGCATTGACATAAACACTCGGCATAAATTCGTCTCAAGTTTGGTTTGTGCATGCAATGACTCTCGTGTTAAACCAAAGATGACCGAGATGAAGAATGCACGTGGATTTACAGATATTAATCTGTACACGCAAACCGGAAGTTAAGTTTTGCAAGATGACAACGTGGGATCACAAAGTCCACTCAATTTTCGCTTTCACTCGCTTTGCTCTCTCTCTCTCTCCCTCTCTTTCTCCGTCTGCCCGTCTTTCACTGCAAAAAGTAGAATTCCGTAAAAGGTGGAGATTCCGCAGACTCTTATAAAATAAAGCAAACGTCAGCGAGATGACGAAATAATTGATACGAAACCTCAAAGATCGATACCCTGAAGAATCTTTCATCGTGGAAGACAACTTTTTTACTCGAGTGGAATTCTCTCCAAGCAATCTTCAAGTTATGCTGAAGAATGCAACGCGGAATTTATTTATATGTTATTAATAGAATTTCAAAGCTTTTTCGGAACTCTGATAAGTTCGCCCGAATGGAATGTCAACGGAAAAACAACATGGAATTGAAACACAGAATTGTCCGAGCCGCGCAGACTCCGAGAAATGTAGAAATTGCTTGCTTCACTCTCGCAATAGGTACGTCGCCTACCGGTCAAACACGATGAGACCTAAAAAAAAAAAAGGAGAAATACCTATTCGATACTCCGACGCAAAAAAGTTTGATTACTTTTGAAATAAAAATTTACGAATTCCAATGATAATCCGAATTGTTTTTCCCAGTCAGATTATCGACATCGTAATTAAACGAGATATTCCTTCAAATAAATAAACAAAATAATTGATTAATTAAATTTTGTATTTTTGTATTGAACATCGTAATCTGTCATTTAAGGAGTTTCGGTACAAGTCATACAAGTTCAGTTTGTCTTTAGGGAGAATCAGAGGGGGAAATCCCCCCATTGTTCACAAGGAAAGCACTAACCTCACACAACAAAATTTTGTAGAAAAATTACATGATTACTGAAAAATAGAACATTTTCATTGAAAAAAAATGAATAATCAATAAACTGTGTAGACAAATTATTTCATTTTCTCGTGGCATAATTGTAATGATATTTTGAGTGCTTTGACAGTTTTTTATAACCTTTTTAACATTTTTTCATATTGTTTCATGTACATGACTGAAGTTTAGGGATAACGTAGGCATGTCTCCGTGTTAAAAAGTGAATTTTCATTTGAGAATTTCGTGAAAACGGTGTAGACAATCGCTCTGAAACTTGGAGGACATATTCAGGATAATTCAAAGAACGTACTGTAGAAATTTGAATTAAATGGTTACATTTCATCACTTGTACCGAAACTCCTTAAAGCCAATTGGCAGGATCCTTTTTGAACGCTTTTTATCAATATCGTATAGCTTCTGTTTTACGATATCGCAGTAAAAACTGACACTTGAAAAATAAGTGTTTAAAATAAGCGAAAATTTGATGCCTACTGACTACTACAATGACAACAAAACACCGGTTGTCTTTTCATTATATTTTCTATCTCTGTAGTTCGCAAGGAAGAACGAAAGGAGAGTACGCGAATAAGCTGACGAATGTCCTGTTTCTCGCTCATGTCCTTAAAACGACTTTACAGGACATAAGAATTGCAGACCCGCATACTATTGAACTTGTGTATATACGTTCCATCCATTTATGCAAACATGCACACTCCCCCCATATATACCACATAGAGATATTGTAGAGCAACAGAAACTTAAAGAAAAGGAAGAGTTTGTTTCTTTGGTTCTTTCACGCGTTGCATTCTGATGCAGAAACTATAGTGAGTACGGAGGGAGGGAAAGGGGTTACACAGACGGCAGAATGTCGCGTGCTACATAAATTGGCTGGATTGCGACACACGGTGGACGAACGAGATAGCTATCTCGGGGCGTCTTATAAATCAGGCAACCGATCGTCGCGATATCGATCTCTCTTTCGCCTGGACTCTCCTATGCTAGTATTTTCCTAGTGTCCTGAGTATAAGTTGCACAAATCCCAGGCGTGAACGATAAAGTGGACACTGTTATAGTCATTTATGAGTATAAATCTTCAGATTTAGCTAGTAATGAATTTTCTATCAACACTCGTCGTCGTATTACAAACTAGCTGTTTTGTCACAATAAAAATTGGCCTGGACTTTCTGTGCAATGACTGTCTTGACTGACTGGTTTTATGTTAATTTCCCATTTCAACTGCTTTTATAATGTTCTGGGTCGAAAGATTCAGAAAGAATATATATTCGTCACTGAAAAACTGAACGAAAACACATTTTCCGTTGTGCACGAATCAATGAACCAGGGGTAATGTTAAAATCTGGTAATATTAATGTTCTTCGGGAAATTTGAAATTTTCTACAGCTGTCGACCATCTAGTCAAAAACTCACGCCTCTCTAGTTGCCAAAATGCAGGTATCCATTCAAATTTCCTTTCGTACATAATTACGAAGGATTTATGTGTTTGGAAAGAAAATTTGGGACAGTTTTTCCAGGTATAGAAACTAATAAGTGTTACCTGGAAAATTAACGGACTTGTCATAGTTTCGAAATTCTGCAGATCAGGGCTCGGGTCATCGACATGAGGGTCTGAGGGGTCAAAACATATCTTCTTATTAGTTTTTTTTTTTAACACTCGTTTTTTTAGTAAGGGTACAAAAAACATTGTAAGTACTTATAACAACGTTAAAAAATGCATAAACGTAATAGTATGCCTCGTACAGGCGCGGCACACGCGATGTGCATCGTCATTGTGCCACTGCGCCGCTATATTCCTTTTTTTAATGTGTTTTTTTTATTTATCATTTTGTATTTCTTGCCTTTCGATTCCGAGACGCCATCTGATCGTGAGTCGGTCCCCCGTATTTGCCACATACGATCTTTAAAAATTCTCAATACGGCATATCTCTCTCGCACGACTCGATTGCGAGGCCCAATGTGTCGTGTGAAGACATTCATCTCTTATTTGCTTCTGTGATATTTACGGCGTCACGCAACATATACACAGTCGTTTTGTCCTCGTTTTCGAAACTCGTATCGAGCTCAAGATATTTTAAATGAAAGATTGAAAAACAAAGAAAAATCGATTTTGTTGCAACGATTTGATATTTTCTATCGATCCTTAACGAGTTTCGGTACAAGTGACGAAATGTAACCATTTTATTCAAATTTCTACAGTACACGTTCTATAAATAAAAAGTCACTTTTTGACGTAGAGACACGCCTACGCTATCGCTAAACTTCAGTTATGCGCATGAAACAATATGAAAAAATGTAAAAAAGGTTATTAAAAAACTGTCAAACCACTCAAAATATCATAGGAATTATGCCACCAGAAATTGAAATATTTGGTCTAAATCGTTTATTAATTATTCATTTTTTTGTCAATGAAAACGATGAACTTTCGAATAATTATGTAATTTTTATACGAAATTTTGTTGTGTAAAGTTAACGCTTTGCTTGAGAACAATAGAATTTCCCACCTGATGATTCTCCCTAAAGATAAGCTGAACCATTACATTGTACGACTTGTACCGAAACTCCTTAAATTGTAGAAGTTTTTACAACAATTCAAAGTCGAAAGTTGTAACGTTCTACTCGCGTGGGAAACACAACATCAAAATTGGACAACAAAGAATAATCTCTTCTACTAAAAAGTAATATGAGAAGGAAAAGAGAGGAAAAAAAACTGTTGAAAAAATAAGAGAATGCTCGACCGTAACTCATCTCACATAGCAAACGAGCTGAAAGCTCTCCACGGGTAATTAATTGTGCTCACGCGTAGTCAGACCCGCAAGCATTCTCGAGGCTGTAAATTAATATGACAGAAACTACCCGCGCTCAACTTGCACCACGCGCTACGTCCTCCTCACCTTTTCTCAAGCTACATGGAAAAGTGAGTGTGGGCACTAAACCCTTCCGTTGTGCCAATCTCGCACTTATTTCACATGCTCAACACCAACGATACTTTCTCTCTCTCTCTCTCTCTCTCTCTCTCTTCTATTTTTCGATGGTTTAATACATTTACAATCGGAATGCAATCTTATTTTCGATTTGAAAAAAAAGTTATGGCATTTTTGTACTTGAACTTGAATATTTTTCAGAACGTTTGCCTGTGTTTGAAATTTGCACAATTTGAATTATCTGAATTATTTTTATTATTATAGAAAAAATACTTTTACCAAAAAGTCGAGCTAGAAGCAAAGAGTGTCCCTGGCTACAATGTTCATTGAGGAAAATGGTCCAAATGAGGAATAATTAATACTAATGCTGAAAAGCTAAAGGCATCGATCCCAGCAATTGGTGGTCTCGAAATCCAGGTCATAAAAATTTCACCTCTACTGTGACCTGATGCATTTATTGTTGGATCCTTTAAATTTTCTCCCCAATAACCGTCACGTCGGCGTAGTGTTAAAATTGGTTTTAATGGAATTATGACGTGTTCGAAATTCTGCTTTTCCCACCATAAAATTCTGGTTGATTTTTCTCATCTGCTGCATTTTTTTTTTTTACTTGTACCTCTATTACGCTTTTCACATTTTAATAATTTTTCGAGCAATTTTGATATTTTTGTATGTTGAAATTATGTAATTATTCATTTTATGGGGTTTTTGATGAAAGAATGGAATACGATATTTGACAAATATGTGTTTTTTTTTTTGCAGGTAGCAGGGAGGCTGCTTTTACGTACGCCATAAGCTCAGCTGGTATCACATACGCCATAACAGCAGCTTGCAGTAGGGGTAACATAACAGCTTGTGGTTGTGAGCCCGCTGTAAGGTGGGTTTGAATAGTCCCAATAATCGAATATTATTGATTAATTGTTAATTCAAAAATATTCCATCAAAGTCAAAAATTGAATCAAAACATTATAAAATCTTTTCCAATAATTGAAATATCAATTAATGAATTGCAATAAAAATATTATATCACTCAAATTTATTTTTATATTGAATAAATAACAATTGTAAAAAATGTAGAAATTATCCAGAATCACATGATCGAAGAAGAAAAAAACCAATTTGCACTTTTTTATCATTGGAATAATAATAAGAGTTAAAAAAAAGGATACGAAATAAGAGAGTTTTCGCATGAGATGGAAGTGATTGATTTTATCGCTGTAAAAAATTTGTGTAGAACGAGGAAGGAGTTACCACCAAATGGTTGGGAATGGGGAGGATGCAGTGCGGACGTGACTTACGGAATGAGGTAAAAGCCCAAACGCTCATAAAACATTTAAAAAAGCAGACTTGTAAAAAGAAATGATAAATTGTTATTACGTCAATTAACGAAACGTGAAAATTGATTGGATAATTTTAACGAGATGAACAATAAATTTTTAATTTATTTTCTTCAAGCCAAAACTTATTTTGACATTGATAATTAATAATGAAAATTGACAACACACACACACAGATTCGCGCGTAGGTTTTTGGACTCGAGAGAGGTCGAGGGTGATGCGAGAAGTCTCATGAATCTTCACAACAACAAGGCCGGTAGAAAGGTGAGAAAAATTTCGATGTAACTAAATGAAACGATACATCAAATATTACTCCTTATAATATGTTATACGTATGAAAACACACACACACACAAATAGAAACTTTACGTTGGAGAATGGTCAAAGTGAAGCCGGCAGTTGTGCCTAATTGAATCGACTGGCTGTCAACGCCATGTTCGGCTAACTCAATTAATCCGACCGGTCTCGCCGCTAAAGTCCAAACAAATTAATCAAAACGGCAGTTGATCTATGTTTATCTTACGCTTTCGATGGGAGTAGAGAAAACATGAGAATTTGTTATTTTCTACCCCATTTTTCTCAAAGATATATAAACACGAGGTGGTCGATACCAACAAGTCAGGCGTAATTTCGCGAAAAATAAAATAAGATATAACTTTTTGTTGAATTTGCAAAAAAAGTCCGATCACAAATGAAAAAATCGTAAATGAAATTTATTCGAATGGAAAAACAAACGCGGATCACGAACAATGAGAATCCATAATGTCGTTTCGATCGACGTGGAACACTCCATATATATGTTTATCGATGTCAAACTTTACTTATTTTACAAACTATACCTGTGTCAGGTACTTTGTGCTATATACATGAAACCCTCGTGTCTATAAACATTAATAACGTTTCGTTACGCTCGTGCCGATTTCCTTGAATTATGCTGTAAATCGATCTGGCTTCGCGACGTCGGGATAATAACAGGTAACGGGATAGGCCCATATATCTGTAGACGTACATATACTTATGTGCATATAATATGTATAAATATATATGTACAAATTGACGAATATACAGGGTGCCACAGGTTGAATGGTCAATAATGTAAACTCGTATTCCAGCAGAGCAAAGTTCGACTCTAAAAGTCAACATTTGTTGACAAAATCCTGTTCGGATTATTTCCCAATGAACGGTTAGAGATTTATAAAAACATCGAAACAATCTTGTAGAACATAAAATTTCCTACAACAAAGTTCCTTACCATATTTTTGTATCCGTCGTGGTTTTTTCCAGAGAAAGGATCAGAGTAAAATTTGAAAACAAAGTGATTTTTCGTCACGCTTTAAGAGCTAAACTATTAATGATAAACAAGAGTCGTCTGAAACGTTTTTACAGGAAATTTAATCCTCTACAAAATTGGTCCCATGCATTTTTACCGTATCGCTAGTTTTTTCGACGATATCCTCGATAAAAGTGCTCAGATTTGTCAATTTTTCTTATCAATTTATAATTCATCAGGGAATGGGATAAATAAACTTTTTTTTACACTCAAAAATTAGTCCGAAATTCAAGTTTTCTTTATTAAAGAATCAGCTTTATTAAAGACCAGCCTGTATATGAATGTGTAATACTGAAGAGATTCAAAACTGCCCACGTGGCGTTGATATCTATCTCTTTATCGAGATCAGTTACAGCTTGTACTTGCTTTTTAATACGGGTGCGAGAGAACGTTGTTCGAGCATATAAACTCTAGTATTCGCGTAAAGTATAGAGGTTCAACGATTAATGCGGAATTCCCGGTCATATATCGGCCTCCGCATGTTATACTATTTTATATGTGCACTTGATATATTCAGTGCGTGCTATTACAAATGTTCCCCATGTGTGTCTTACGCGTCTTCACCTTCATCGAGGAACTTGGATGGCGATTGATCATAAATCTGAAATTGAATTATTACCTAAATACGTCTTTGTACAATTTTAATTTTTCCACTCTCGTAAAATTACTTTAGAGTATAAAGTTTTGATAAAATAGTAACGAATTCAAATAAGTTTTTGAAATTCCTAAATTTCATTGCCTCCCATTGAAAAATATTTGACGAATCGATTATTATTACGGTGGAATTAGAATTTCTGAATATTTCTTTTTGACTTTTTGACATTATACAATATTCTAAAAATCGCTGATTCTTTTCGAATATGGCAAGAGAAATAAATTCTGATTGTTAAAAATGCATGATCGATAATTTTATTAGGTGAAATAATAACCGATTTCTTGATTCTTTTCAACTCATCAATTTTCCATCAAAACAATATTTTATTCCACAATTTTTCCATTTCGGGTTTGTTTGGAATGGCAAGAGAATACGGGCCTGTATAAACCGAAAGGAAACGTAAAAACCATCCAGTCATAATAATTCCAACTAGCCGACCAAAAGGAAAACAAAATCTTTCGGCATGGGATCGAGATTAGGCGCGGCTCAAGCCACTAATCCCTCTGGATCGAGACGTTCTAGTGTTTGTAAACTCGTGTCAAAGATGTCACGTACTATGAGGGCTGAGTGTGGAAATTCGAAGAACGAAACGATTAACGACGAAGTTGTCTAATGAAAGTATCAACAGACAAATTTAATGCGAGTTCAGCTGGCGACGATTTGTTCTTTGAACATGCATCTTAGTTAAATAAGAGGCTGAGAGGATTTTTGAAACTTCTAATTATAAATTAATAATTCATAATTCAGGGAACTAAGAAAAATGTCGAAAAAGTAGAACCTTGATCTTGTTGACGACAACAAACCCATCTGACGATCGACAGTCAATAAAGAAAATAAAGTGGAGGACGAAATAGAGATTATATATATATTTTTTTTCTCGTTTGTTCTCATTTTTTCGTTTCTCTCTCTCCATCTTTTTTCCTCTTTGGCTTTTACACTGGCAAGTCACGATTTACGAGAACTCCAGAGCAACTCTCGAGTCGTTGAAGAAAAGATTTACATAAGACACATATGCACGATCGAGTCTCCTTATGCAAATTTTTCTTTCTTCTTCTTTTTCATCCACCAACGGCAAAGGTATATCATAAAGTATATTAATATGTGCTCGGTATATAGTTCATTTGTAAGCTTCGTATATGCTCGAACGTATAAAGTGATACAGTGACGTCCAGAATGAGTGGAATAACTACTTTTAAAATTGAATGCTCCAAAAAATTGACCGATTTAAAAAACGCTAACAAATTATTCTTATGGTCAGTTTACTCAACTTTCCAATGAGACTTCGATTCAGCCGAATAACTGATCGAACATATTTTTTTGAGAATTTTTGAAAAAATTCATCCTTTTCCTTTTCACATCTTTCTTCATTATTTGTTGCCTCATTTTTATTTCTTTTTTTTCTTTCATGCTTTTGTTTCAGATAGTTAAGGCCCTGTTACAGACCGAATGCAAGTGTCACGGTGTTTCCGGTTCCTGCACAGTCAGAACCTGCTGGAGAACACTCCCCAGCTTTCGACAGATTGGCGATGCTCTCATGAAAAAATATTATCGTGCACGACCCGTTATGGCGATAACACCACCTCCTCCACCCACAATTCAGGTTAATATTATGAATTTCAATAAAAATTTGAATAACCTTGTTTTTAATCCACTCTTTTTTAATTATTTCAATATCGTTAGTTACGAAAAAAAAAAAATCGTTCGTAATGAGCAAAAAAAAAATTTATTTGAAAATCGCTAATAATGAAAAAAAAAAAGTAATAATTCAAAAAAGGAAAACTATTGCTGCTCCTTGCTGAGGAAAAAAATATCATAATGCTGGAAATTTGCCGTGAAGCTTAAATTATATTTTGTATAAGAACTTTCTGTTGAATTAAATTTTTGTATATAATTAAGTATTGCTAGTCTCATTGTTTATGATATTATTTTTGTACGTCGATGAATCCAAGTCAGACTGAAATGATAATAAATAATGAGAAAAATAAAAAAGCTGAATGAACAAAAATTTAATTAATTATTTGAATTAATTGCTCCCACAGGCCTCAGATTATTTGACGCACTCGTCGTCAATGGACATCGTGCCGATAATCGGCAATGACGCAAAATCTCAAGGTAAATCGTTGGACTATTCAAGTTCCCGAAACGATCGTAGACCATTGAGAAAATCGTCAAAACCGCGGAGGCCGCATCTTGTACTAAAAAGAATGAAAGTTAGCGGTGGTCCAGGGATGAGTCAAAAAAGAATTCCAAAAAGGAGCGAGCTCGTTTTTCTCGAAGCATCGCCGAATTATTGCGAACCTGATCTTGCCCAGGGTAGCCTCGGTACGCAAGGTCGATCGTGCAATCGTACGAGCAAAGGTTAGTGAATGAAAAAATCATTAATAACAAATTTTCCATTAATTTATCATTTTCATTTTGTTATCGTATAACCTTTTTTTTAAATGTAATCGAATGAATCAACGTAACAGTCTCGTCAAGCGTCAAGGCGTTGTTTTTAAATTATGAATTTTACGAGATGATTTGAGTGAAAAAATACAAATTATATCGAGTTGGCAAAAAATAAATAAAACTTTGATTGGAATTTAGATGACGTTCAAACTTTTCGATAATGCTGCGATTTTTTTTATAACTCTATCGCGACTGCAATCGACTGATTTCAATGATTTCTTGGAGGCGAATACTTAGGAATCCGAAAAGAATAATTTCTCGATCAAATTCTAATATCTATATCCATATATTTTTTAATTAACGGAAGTTTTTAAAAATGATTTATTCAGGTACTGACGGCTGTGACCTCATGTGCTGTGGACGAGGATACAACACTCATCAATTTACGAGAACGTGGCAATGCAGATGCAAATTCCATTGGTGTTGTCGCGTCCACTGCGACACTTGCACCGAACGCACGGAGGAATATACGTGCAAATAAAAAATTTCGCAACGCTAACTTCCCTTCTAATCATCACTTTCTAATATCGAGCAAAAAATGAACGTTCCTCAGGTCTGAGCTCGATGAAAGAAAATAAAATCCTCATCAAAAAGTAAATAAAAAAAAAACCCCTGCGAGAACAGGAAACTTATTTTTATATTCCAACGACTCGAATAATTATTGATAATGACGAAAACTTTTTGTCTTCGTTCGCTAAATCGATTTGATAGCGGAAATAAAATGATATTGTGCGACGAAAAATGTACTCAAAACATTCCCATTCCTTGGCTAATTGAAAAAGGTCGTTTTTCTATAGACTGACGTTTTAAACACGACCCTGAGTTTCGATTATTTTTATGTTGATAAACGCTACGTACGATGTAATTATGGCTATGTATTTAATTGATGTAGTAATTGCGAATCACTTGAAACGTCAACCAAGCATTTTCTTTTCGACATGACACTAGAGTGTACTTTAATAAACACATGTCTATGTGTACGAGTTTTCGATGAACAATATTAAAATTATAAATACATTCGATAGTTTATAGCATACGTACTAGGACCTTAATTATAATGAGAACGATAGTTTGAGCTTATTTTTCGATCGTTTTTCCTTCGTCCTCTTAGACTTACTACGTAAATTATTATTTATTTAAAATAAAGAAGAAAAAAAAGGACGAAAATCCACATAAATTATATAAACTCGTATTTACTTTGTAAGTGATATGTATTTTTTTTTGCTCTTTATTATACGCAAATGAATAAACTCTATGAAAAATATGTATTTCAGTTTTGCTTCGTTTATTTTTCAAAATTTTAAATGTTTTTTTCTTTTTTGTTTTCTTCGAAAATGAAAATCAAATACATAGATATCGATTATATTATTCGAAGAAATTTCAGTATCTACCAGTTCATTTAATATCCGAATAGCAGGAAATTTTAAATTGAGGAAATTTTCTACAGAAATAAATACAGAAAATTTCACATTATTTGTTCGAGGAATATTCGGTTCGAACATAACGTAAATAACGGATTGAAATTATTGTTATTGATAGGTGAGATTTACAAAGATTCAAAGATTCCTGAAATTTATTGAAATTACTATTATTAATAATTGATATTTACGAAATTTCGAAGATTTCTTAAATTTTGTATTTAAGAAAGAAGAAATTTGAATCCCCTCTTACACTGACCTGGGCCATGGGCCAAATTGACCCTCAACCGTCGCGCCTTGGCAACCCTCGCGCCATTGGCTTATTTTTGTCTAAGGCCATTTTAGGGGGGTGTTTTATATTCGTTTTGACCACTGTGGGGAAAAAGCAAAGAGAGGGGATTTTGGGTACATAACACACTGCCCATTACAAATATTCAGTACTCTCGGTCGAACCGTTCTTGAGTAATCTAGTGAACATACCCGCTTGAGTCTACTAACAACAGTTTTACCGGGAACCGTGGCCGTGACAACTGTGGAAATCGTGTCAACGTTGCCACTCGAGACATCGCTGGGACCTGAAGGTTGTTGAAGTTCGGACCGAACTTCACCAACTTTAAATTTTTGAACGTGAGTAAATTTCCTTAAATGATAATCTCTCAGTGCGACCCTCCGAAAAATCACTAATTTTTGCGATTTCATTTTTTTACGGTTCGCATAAACTAATGGATCTGGTTTTTTTTTTTACAAATGAAGACAGTGAAGACGAATTCAAAATGATTTTTTGTATGTTGATTTATTTATTGTCGTGCTGTGAGGGTTTTTTTTTCTTTTGAAATTTGACAGAATGGCGGTGGTTTGAACAAAACGTATCGAAATCGGCCTTTTTTCAACAGTTTTCCGGACAAAAAAATGCAAATGAAAAAAAAAATCTTTCATACCGCGATGGAGAAAGACGTGAAAAATTTTCTGCCAAAATTAGAAATATTGAACTTCCTTTGAGAGTGAACACCGTTTTGAAAAACACCGCATTCCGAGAAGAACGCGCGCGTTTAAAGTTTGTAGTGAGAAATTTGCAGACAAATCGTTCCTTTATATGGTCCTTCCTCAAATGTTCATTTCCTGCACAATTTTCGTTTCGACGAGTTGTCCCGGCCTAAGGAAGGTACACGCGCAGGTATAAAAAAGACAAAAAGAATAACGGTCGAAAGGGGAGTCGTTGCCTTTCGCTGAGAAACGCTGTAGCGACCGAAATAACTCGAATTTCGATATTAAAATTGGAGAGAATTTTCATAACAGTGTATACTATCCGATAATGCAGAAAAAAACCATTTCTGAAAAATTTCACACCGAGATGATCCCTTAACCACTAAAATTCGCCAAATTTATATTTAAATCAATTTTTTTTCATGATCGGTTTGCATAAAATAATCACATAGATTATATTAAGCATCATATTTAAATCTGACGAAATATTCGCCAACAAAAAAAAATCAACAATAAAATGTCCGCAGAACAACAAATATTGGTAACATATGTTCATAAAGTAGAAACACAACGGACCGAAACAATTCAATTATTTAAATTACAGGTCCGAAAAACAAAGAATCATCTGGAATTAAATCATGGCAAACCGATTGTTGGTAAACGTGTGTCCCGAATGTATTTATCGGAGGTATCCAGGGCCTGTGCACATGCTACACGCACATTTCCCGGTTAACGATGGTTCCCCAGAGAATAATGGGAATGAGCCGCTCGAAAATCATGTCAATGCGCCCCCCGCTTTCCAAGAATTCTTCGGCGTGCAGAATGGAGCTCTTCATGCGCATCATGATCGTCAATGGATGTATCCGGGACGTATGGCGAACGAACCGCTTTTCTTGGACCGCCATATTTGTTGCCGGTGTGGCAACGAATTCATCATGAACGATCGAAGGGTGTTTGATGAGGTGGGACGAAGATTACAAGAAGAGGCAGGAGGGCTACTTCGTCAGGGTGTAAACAATGCCTTGGCAAACCGTCCGCGAGCGAATCCTCCTCTAGATGGCTGCGTTGAGGTTAATAATCCAAATGATGACATGTTCCGACGTAGATTAGCAAATCCCGCCCCCTCGCCTGCCAGCAGGAATAGATTCAGAGAAGGTCTTGAAAATTCTTCCGATGATTTTTGGCGTGCGTATTCCAATCGGGACGTCTTTTCTTCTCACCCTACTGATTCGGATGAAGCTGAACGATAGTTTTTATCGAATTTGTAGTAAATTTTGAAAAATAATTTTCATTCAATATTCAGCCAATAATTTTTGTCTCGTTTACTTCAATGAATTCAATGAATTAATGTGCAATTAAGCTTTTACGTGTATATTTTATAACTTTCTACGTAGTAATTTCATTCGTAGTAATAAATTGTTCAAATTTATATTTTTCAATTGAATTTTTCTTCAATTTTGTTTCCCTCTTATTCCTAACAATTCTGTCCTATTAACTAATCTTTGTCGAACAATTTTTTTTCTCTATCAATATAAATATATATTTTTTTGACAAGAAAATGAAGGTAAACCATGTTCGCGAAATTCCAACTTTGGTATTGAAATTTATGCTATTTTATGTGAAAAAAAAAAAAAAAAAAAAAAAACAACAACAAAAAATTGGCTCCGACAAACTGGTCGCTTTTGTTGTATTTCAGGAACAAATTTTATTGTATCGAACTAATACAATTTTCCAAAAAAAGATTATATGCAAAAACGACGAAAGTAAAAAAAAAAAAAAAAAAAATTAATGCAATTTTTCTCTTCCAATGACAGCAAAATATATTTTCAAACAAACAAAAAGTTATTTCAATTCTTACATTTTTGCGGTGCAAACTTAATTATTGTCTCAGGTAAGAAATCTCGTTGTTCTTTTATTGGCATTCACGGAAATCTCATGCTGGACATTTTACAGTTTGAGTGAAATGCAAATTGTTCTGGACGTTGTACGGAAATGACTTTTTCAAAAGACTCACCTCATAACGAACATGGTTGGGAAATGCGCCTCAGTATTTCAGGACCAATCAAAGAATTCTGACGATCCCTCAATAAATATATATAGCTTTTGGTCATTGGACGACGACGGGAAGGGTAATAAGCCCTCGACCGAACCCTCGCTCGACGTACCTGCTGCATTTTGACTAGACGTTTGACCACCGAAAAATCACCATTCTCGTGTAAATATTCTCCGAGTTCAGACGCATAAATTGCAGTGAAAGAATATTTCACATATTTTCACAACGACGATGAAGATCTAGCTTGGAAAACGCTGAAAGCTTGCACGAAAAATTCCTGAGTATCTGAAGTAAGTATACTGAGAATATGAGTGAGTATCGAACGTAATTAGAACTCAAAATAATACCGAGCCGCGAAGTTGCCAGAGAAATATTTGAAAGAGTCTCGGCACTATTTCGAATGCTCCGTTGCCTGTAGTAAACATAGACGAATTTAATGAACAGGCTTCTGAAAACAAGAAATTCAGCTTCATTTTCATTTTCAATACTTCTCCTACGATTCTTTTAAGACCAGTACGTTATTTTTAAAACGAACGTTTTTCGCCTCTCATTTCCTCTACAGATTGACCGCGGTTACTGAATTTTTTTGTCTTCTTTGACTGGACCTGTAGAAAGTATTATGCAATTTTTGCAAGAAGTATTGTAAAAAGTATTTATAAAACGATTTTCACAGAAAGTAAAGAACTATTGTAAATATTGTAACTAATTAGAAAAGCTCCTGTATTTTTGTAAAAAGCTCAATTCTCATTTTTGAAAGCATAAAAAAATGTTTACGAATAGAATTCTTGAATATTTTAACAAGATCCGAATAAAAATATACCGAAAATTCATATGTTTGAAGTTTTCTGATGCAATAACCGTTTCAACGATTCGCTAATTTTCATCTTCCTTTTGTTTTTTTTTTTATTTTGCAGAAAAAAAGCGATAATGCCTAGCCGTTGTGAAGTGGTAAATCCTGTCCCACCCGAAGAGGATGAGGAACTCATGCAAATGCGCGAAGTAATGAACATGATTCAACGGTTACATATGCCGCACTATCGGCTACCGTATTTGGCGATTCAAGTTCCAAACGGCGATTATCACCGTGCGTATTATGCCAATGATAATGTTTATGATGACCTGCCGGATCTTCTCTCTCCACCATTGCGAGAAAACTTAGAAGTAAATAATAATGAAGAGGTTGCACCACCGCCGCCGCCGCCGCCGCCGCCACCGCCTCCACAATTACAACGTAGCGATACCCTCGAGGATTTTGAAGACGAGCCTGAACGTTGAATTCAACAAAAATTCAATTTCATTAAAATTTCACTTAAATACAATAGAGACAATATATTAATCAAACAAATCGATAGAAACATACTTTTCTGCTGAAAAATAATAATGTTTTTTCAAATGACTTTTATTTCAATCCTCACTTTTATCATTTTCCAAGTTGTTGAAATATTTTTTGCTATTGTCCGCTGACAAATAGTGGCGCATTGAAATGTGAGAAATTTGGTTTATGATGACATTGCAATGTATTGCTGTTTTTTTAAATATATTGTACAAATTTTTCACAAATTCCATTAATAAATGTAGAAATTTTACATGAAATATTCTCAGACTTTGGAGCTCTTATAATCTTAGGAAATTATTTCCACAACAATATCGAAACTATTTTTTAGAAGTATAAAAATATACAATATTTTTTTACTATTTGTTTATTCGAAATTGTTTTTCTTTCGAGAAATAAACTGTTTATCAAAACTTAGCTGGAATTCTAAATTCCATAGTCATATTTAATAAGCTCAACATTATTTGAATTTAAAAAAGTATAAAAATGTACAAATTTTCATACACTCATTAACGTTGTAAATTATTCATCGAAAGATAAAATTCGAATAAAAGTATCGAAAATAATAAAAATCTATATTACAGAACAAAAAAAATCTCAGACTTGAAAATCAATTTTTTCAACACGATTAACACATAAATCTGACGATTTTTCTAAACTCAAATTCGATGATTATTGTACGACAGAGTTGTTTTGAGAGACGTTTTTACAAAAAAAAAAAGTCATCAATATGTTTCATTGGAACTTGAACTAATGTACATTGCATTTTTCCATTAGAAACTGATTATTTGTTAAAAAGTATAAAAATAAAATCTTGAAATACTAAATACATTTACTTGATAAATATTGCACTGATCCATCAATTCTAAAAAAAACTTTTAATGCCCGATGATATGGAGTATTGATACGAAAGACTGTTAAAAATAGTTTAGTTTTAGACGAGAAAATATTTCAGTCGATTAATAAATTGCCATATTTTCGAAATACATTGTCGATATTCCGCGGTTACCTTGAACGAATAATACTATTGGTCTCAATGTTTTCAAAGTGCTATAATATTCTTGAACGATTGAAGTCCGAGTTGATAGGTGATGTGAAAAAAAACCAAAACATCAGTCGAAAGACAGACATCTTCGAAGCAAGCTGTCGAGTAAAGGGCGCAACTGAAACAAAGATTAGTTCGAAAAGGGATAAATAACGATTTATTTTTTTTTAAACCGGTGGTAAAATAAAAAGTGAAGGTGTCGTGACGCAAATAAAAAAATAAACCCGATGCCATCGCACGTAAGAATTTTTTTTAAACCGAGTTTTTTCACTCTATTCACGACAAAAATGTTCATTAGAATTTTTCTCAAATAAGTAACGATCCAAAAATGTTTGAGCATCGAAATTCATAAGTTTTACTCGAAAGGTTCCATTTTTTCGTTCGTTTTCAAACGGATGAACAATCAAGACAGTTTTTTTGTCGGAATTTCATCGTTTCTCCCCATAATTTAATGAATTTTATTGCCTCAAGCAACGGAAGAAACACAAAGTTTATAAAATTTCAGTTTTTCTTTATGTTCAAACAAACCGCGATCCCGAGAATAGATTCAATGGACTTTTTTCGATTTCTCAACCAATATTTTTTACTATTTTCTCGAATAAACGACAAGATATTTATCCTCGCATCAGGTTCATCAAGAAATGTCAAACCGTCGTCAGCCCTTAAATATAAATTCGAACGATGACGTTCAAATTAGAATGCGTGATTCGTTACGTCAAAGGCGTAATGATGGACCACCAACTCGATATAATCCATCACGAAATTTGCATCCGGAAATTTATGCAAGCCAGGAGCCGAGCATGGATAGTGGTGCACTTGCACGATATTTTCAGTCGCTATTGGATGAAGAAAAATCTGATGATTTAGAGGAGATCGAAGAAGTTGATCGTTAGTCGAGAGAAAAACGTGAATTTCTTGTATCTCATGGAGCACACTCATTCATAAATTATAAGAATAATAAATTTAAAAAAATTAGTATCGAAAAACCGCGAAATTTAATGTAAACAAATGGTTAATGCTAATGAAATTTTTACTAATGAATAGTAACGATTTAATAAACAAAAGTAAAATAAATTTTGTATAACAATAAAATAAATTATTCTCACCACCGCCTGAAAAATGTATTTGCGATTTTTTCATGAGCCGCCGAGCAGTTTGGTTGCTTCTTGTTTAGCATCCTGATCGTCATTATTCTTTGCTGGATATTCTGATGCCATTTTCAAGTATTTTATACCTTCTTCTTTGTTGCTCAATTTCAGGTAAGTTTTTCCAAGCAATAGTAAATTCTGGCTGTAAAAATGAGGATCGATCTCTTCCGCTTTGAGCAAAAATTCTAAAGCCTCTTCGAACGACGAGGTTGGCGGAGCTGCAAAAATTACTGCTGCGATCTTTCTTTGATACCAGGCAAGATCAGCCACTTGATAGCACCAATTTCCAAGCATGTGCAGTATCGTTGCATCTTTGGGATTCAATTCGAAAGCTCTCTGAAAAGTAAGACCAAATTTTCATTGTTTGTTCAAAATGATCGATTTCGAAAAATTATTCACAATGAATAGTTTAAAATCTCTGCGTCCAACAAAGTTGACGATGAAATAACGATAAAAGTGTGTTGAATATTTTGCAGAGGTTCTCTTCTTTTAACATTTATTTTTGAAAAACCTGGAAACCGAAGCAAATCGGATCCTGAAAATTTTACATTTTCAGATTTTCTGATTTTTGAAAGATTGAGACACTACAGCAGTTTCGTGAATGGATAAACAATTTTTTGATGCGTAGCATTTTTGAAAATTCATTTAATTTTCATTTTAAAAAATCAAACATTTCAATATTCATATTTACCAGCATATGATTTTTCACTGTTTGTAACTGTTGAATTCGTGCTTTTGTACCCTCGTATTCAGATTTACCGTCTAAGAGAACGGTGTACCATTTATGAACTTGTGAAATGTCATCTCCAAGCGACAACGCTTTGGAGACAAGATCGTAAGCTTCGTAAATCATTGCTTTGGCTTCATCCGCCTTGGCCGTCTTTGCCATGTGATAAAGCGCTCTAGAAAGTCGCCACAACATTTCTGCGCTATTTCCATCCTAGCTTGCGGTACAAGAATTGTCATTTTCATACATTTTCTTATGCAAAAAATTAATTAAATTGATGACGTTTTAATAAACTTTCAGAAGTTACGTTTTTAATAATTACTTTGCAGTTTTTAAATTTTTCGTAGAGTTCTAAATATTTTCCCTGTTCAAAAAGGGCATCGGCTTCTGCTAACATGGATTTGGTGACATCGGTCTGTCGAGGTGGGTCCAATTTTGTAAACTGTGCAACCAACGGTGCTCCAAGAATCAACTTTTTTGGCAAAAAGTTGACCTTTCGTACCTACATTCATTTTTTATCATTCAAATTTTGGAGCTTCAATCAATAAAAATGATGAATGTTACTGATTTCTACATTCGTCGTGCGAAAATCATTTGATAATCGAACATAAAAACAACGTAACCTCATTTCTTAGTTGTAAAAAACGTTTTTTACGATAGATTTATCGGTTTACCGAGGATGATTGAATCATAAAGTCGTCAAAAATTGTTAATTATATAAAATATAGATATGCTAAACTTGTGTCCATACCACGATAAATAACTGATGAAGGAAGGCCCTTTGCAATATTCCGGACGTCCTGACAATTCGAACAACATTTTGAAGGATCATTCTTATTGTTTGTATTGTCAAAAGTTCAGGGAATGTTGAAAAAAAAAAAAAACAAACAGGCAACTGCTGTCAGAGGAGAAAATGACAGTTTGGTACCAATTATTTTGACATTAGAGTCCCTCCCTAGATGACTTGTATACTGTTGTACGAGGACGTGGAATTTGACCCCAAACTAACCTCAAATCATTACATTACGGTCAATCAAGCAGTTATTGATGCGGTGATTGTTCAAAAAATTGTTCACGACGATAGAAAAAGTGGAAAAGAGACGCTCATAATGATAATACTGTGTTTCCTCTTTATACAAAATTCCATGTTTAATATTCTTGATGACCTCGAAAAACAATTCAGCCAGAAACAGTAAGATTCCTTCAGAATTTATCGAAATAACAAAAATGTCACAAATCCCGGAAATAAGTTTCCCAACTGTTGAAAAATGGATGATGATAAAATAACATTTACGTGATTTTCAAACAGAATAGAATTCATTTCCGATGTTGTAAGGAATTTTGTACAAAATTTGTACATATCAATTCGAAATAAAATTGATTTTTATTTACATATATTCAAAAACTAGGTACAATTCAACAAATAAAGAAAATATCTTTATCAATTTCAAGAATTAAGCTACGTGCCACAAATCTGCGTAGAGATACATATTTTTCAATAAATTTTCCATTACTTTTTTAAATATAGTGTCATTGACTGCCACGATTTCAGTCAACATGGACTTTTGGTTGTCAGTGACAGGATGATTGAGTTTTATGAAAGAAAGAACGAATTTCCCATAATTTTTGTCTCTCGAATAAACCGTCGCTTTTTCCAGAAGTAAACGGAGCAATTTTTCTTTGGCAACATTGTCAGATATTTTTGTTGATATTAATTGAGACAATATGCCGATGTGCCAGTCCCTGAGCTCATGAACAACTGTAAGGAAAACCCTGAAAATAATTTAAGACATTTTATAAATTAATTATTAATTAATTGATTTTGGCATTATTTTAGGAGCAAAAATTACAGGATCAGATCATTTTTTCGTTGTCCAGAATAACCATTGATGATTGCGGAAAAAACTGATGTGTCGTGAATTTGTACATTGATCATAGGTGTGAATATGAACTCTTGAACGTCGTCTGGAAATTTTTCCACTAGTTCTTGAATCACAGTGTTCATCAATCGTGATGGCTCTTCTAAATCAACGATCTGGAGAGCAAAAAATCCAATTAATCAATTAAACTCTTTTTTTCAATCAGATTCATTGAAATTTACTCTATTTATTCTTGGATATTCATGGGCAGTGGATTCTTGAAAATACGTAAAAATACTTTGTTGTTGCGTATGTTACAGTATCAAATTGATTTAACTACTGTACTGCGTCGTACTAGTCAAATGAGCGCTGAGTTTTCAATACGATTTTAGACCGAGTTTAACATATCAATTAAACATATTGTTAGTCGATTTTCATTGCAACATGCGTTATTAACGTGGAAAAATATTAAAAACGATCGTTTTGCAAAACCATCGACCGACAAATGCAAATTTCCATCATGATACAATTTCAATGAGAGTTTTCAAATTATCTGTATTTTTTAACCAATTTCAATGCACCACGGCTTATTTACAAAATGAGTTTTTAAATTAAGTTCAAACAGTGTTTGGAATATTCCAGACGCAGAACAAATTTGAAAGTCTTTTTCAAGAGTTTTAAATATGTTTGAAATACGTACTTTTGGTAGCAAGAGATTGTGGCAAACAATTCTTACGAATCTCATGCTCCGTTCAACATCCATGGAGCAGATGAAATGACAGAGGTTATAAATGCCTTTGAGGCTCAATTTTTCACTCAAATAATTGATAACAGATTCGGCTTGACTATCCGTCAAATTATTCAAGTGTACGAGCTGCAAAGTGTCATTTCTATTTTCGAGGGATTCGTGCAGTGATTGAGCGACGTCTTGCCATTGCGAAACGATCTCTTGTTCGATAAATCTTGCTTGAACAGAGTTTCCATTTTTTTGACTGAAAAAAAATTGTGTCGATAATCCTTCGACCGGTACAGTGTCCGCGTCGTCGTCAATTTTCTTTTCAATTTCTTCCACGACCAAATCTTCGAGCTCTTTTTTCGTTTCTCGCTGCGATCAACCATAATTGAGATTCGAATATTAATATATTTTTTTTTTTCCCGATTACTCGCCGTTCAGGATTTACGTACTTTTGGATTTAATCTAGTCCAAGCAACTTCTGCTGGATTGATGTCACGATCTATGAGTTTGTCGATTTCTTTCAAACTGTTCAACGTCGTTTGTGACAGTTCGTAACTGCCAAAGTAGTCTTTGTTGTTCATTGCAAACGATCGCAATGGTTGGTTGTCTTTCTTTCTTTCTTTCTTTTTTTTTTTTTTTATTGAAGAAAAAATACAAAAATAGGGAGGACTTGGGAACACTTATCCCATCTAGCCATAAAGATAAACATCTGAATTACAAGGAGTTCTCATCGTTAAACTCTGATCACGGTCTTACACACAGGTCTTGCAACTCAAGCAGAATCCCAATA